>OY735212.1:62062322-62072322 GCA_963457665.1 Thysanoteuthis rhombus
ACCTGTTTTTGATTCTGATGAGGAAGAGGAATTGAGCCGAATTAGTTTATTTGCATCCCCACGATTATAAATGTGACACGAAGTCAGATTAAGGTGGGGTCCCATACGTCCGAAAACGTGCAAGCATAGGGTGCAACGTCCTTGCGAAATCATGCGCAAGGAATCGGGACGAGCTGGACAATGTCCACAAGACAAATCCTGTTGTGCAAGAGTCCCCAAGTCTTGACGCATGATTTCGCATAATCATTAGGGAAGGCTTGACTTTGTTCACTGAACGGATCCTGTTCATGTTCTCAGGACATACCTGAGCATGCTGGTCAGTGGTTACGGAATGGGAGGGGGGACAATCCCAGTCATTGATCAACTTCTCAACCCGGGGGCATCAAAGAACAGATTCTACACTTTGATCTGAGCCAAGAGGCCGAGCTGAGAGCGATTTGTGTGCTTCCGCTTCATGTTTTTTTTTTGTTTGTTTGTTTTAAGTCATATGATCTTTTTTAGGGGATTTCCGTGAATCCTGACTAATGAGAAAGGTGTCTGTCCTTAGCTCCAGAACCCTTTTGGGAGACGAGGTAAATATTGAAATAGTATCGGTATCAAATTCTAATAATGTCAGCACACAACGATGTCAAATCCATGGATCAATGAAAACAAATTAGAATTTCAAATTTTTTCGTAATAATAAAAATGTTCATGAAAATATTTTGGGGGCTCCTTATTTTTTCTGAACTGATGTCGAAAAGTTAAATCTTGTTTCCTACGAGGGTTCAAATTATCTGCCATTCGATTGGGAGTTGCCCACTCGTTCCATTTATACATATTGTGGAGTTTGCAAAGAAAAATTTGTTGCATTTGTGGACCACTCGTCCACAAATGCATCAAATTTTTGTAATGTTAATTCATTGTTGAGGAAATTTTCATGGTTAGGATTATTTGTAACACTGACATCAAAATGACATAGATAAATAAAACTTATATATATATATATATATATATATATATATATATATATATATATATATATATATATATATATATATATATATATATATATATAATGTTGTCTATCCAATGATACATTGACAGCGTAATAACGAGAGATCATTTCAAGTAAGAGTTTCATCTGTGTTTGTGTTGAAAATATATACGACAAATCATTTTACGGTAATCTCTTTATTCCAAAAAGAAGTTAGGGAGAGAGTCATATGCCATCGTATGTTTTTTGTTGCTGTTTTTTTGTTTGTTTGTTTTTGTTTGTTTGTTGTTATTGTTTTTTAATGGAGATTGTTTCCTTTTAAATAGTTTGAATTGAATGTTCCTTCCAAGAGTTCTAGGCAAAGAAGATGACGAACATTTCTGTGGACGATAGAACCAAGGTACGAGGGGAACTATATATATATATATATATATATATATATATATATATATATATATATATATATATTATATATATATATATATATATATATATATATATACATATATATATATATGTATATATATATATATATGTACATATATATATATATATGTGTACACACACACACACACACACACACACACACACACACACACACATATATATATATATATATATATATATGTATATATACATATATATATATATATATATATATATATATATATATATATATGTAGTGAAATAATGGATTCGTTACACATACATATATATTATATCACATTATATTTCTCCCTTTTCGGGCTTCTTCAGGCGAATAATTCGATTTATTGGGATTCCTATTTAGAATGTTATTCGGTGATGAGTTTTTTTCCTGGATGGAAAAACTCGGCCGTATTTTGATTATCCTTCTTTTTCTCTTTTTCGTTTATGATTGTTTCATTCGTTAGTATATCAAGTTTTTAATTCTGTTTGTTGCAATAGATTTTTAAAAATTATTTCTTTAATTTTCGTTTTCGCAATATTCTTTTCGTTATGTAATTGGTTTGTGTGTTTTAAAATTGTTCAAGATATTACACCAGTTGATCTATGAGATGATAAGTTTAGCGTTTTTTACTATCAACTCTTTGTTGTATTTGTCAGTTAAATGGGATGGGTTTAGTTGCCGGAAATGTATCATATCATTTTATCGGTCTACTAGTTTTAGGGGTCACCTTTACATGGCGGTAGTTATGTTTAATTCCCTCAGCATTCTTAGTTACTACTTACTGATATATATATATATATATATATATATATATATATATATATATATATATATATATATATATATATATATATAATGGAATGAGGATTCGCTACACAAACAAGTTTATGTTTCTATCCTGTTAGGACTCCTTCAAGCGATTCATTCGCCTGAAGAAGCTCAAACAGGGCAGAAATGTAAACGTGTTTGTATAACGAATCCTGATATCCATTATATTTTAAGCTCTACTCTAAACCAACTAAATGTTTAAAGTTGAATGTATCGAGCACTTTATGAAATAAACCCATCATACATTTGATATTGCATTATACTATATTATATTGCATCCCTGATTAGTACTATATATATATATATATATATATATATATATATATATATATATATATATATATGTGTGTGTGTGTGTGTGTGTGTGTGTGTTTTATCTGTCTCTTGACATTGCAATAAAAGTAATTGAGAAATAAAAGAGATCAAGAGAATCGCGTGATTGTTATTTTGCTATTGGTCTGGAAACATCAAAGCGTCTCTTCTTTTGGATTCAAAGCGATTCCCACCCAAAATCAAATCTGAGTACAAACAAAGTTTACAAAGACACAAATATTATTCCTTGAAGCGCTTAAATGAGAAGTGTATTTTTGAGTCTAGCCTTTATGTGGGGTAGAGATTGATTATAGGTCGTTGAAGTCCATTGTTTTAATGACAACAACAGCGACTTGTTTATGCTTTGATTGGCAATACGTCCATGAAAGCACGAACAAGACTTGGATGCAGTCAGTACTGAAACTGTGAGCGGGAATTATTGAGATATTTTATTTTAGTGTAAAAGAAAAGTCTGCAATCTGTACATAAAAGCATGCATTAAATAATCATATTTTCACAATTTCTAAGTCATTAAAATTAGAATTAGCGGTGGTGTAATAAACATTACAATTGAAATTTGATAAACTCAGTTACATTTGTGGATAGCGCTACTTGTTCCAGTAATCTTTTCCATAATCCCACAACTTTGATGCCAAAAAAAGAATTTTCTGATGTTCATCGTGTACTAGTGGTCTCTCCATTCCCAGGTAATTCATTTTGGTTAAAAAAAAAAAATAGGATGTACTAATTCCATACCACCCATAATCTTTAACATTTCTATAAAGTTTCCCCACTCTCTCCTTTTTTTCTAACCAAGTCGACCCGAACTCTTTTGACCTATCCTCATAATTCATACTTTTTTTTTCTCAATCTGGTACGAATTAAGTTGCTTGTCGCAGGACTTTTTCTAAAAGGGTCCGGTGGTCAAACTTGTACACATGTTAGTAATTTCAATCACTCAAGTGTTTAATACCAAAGGACTCCTCTTTCTGCAACCTCACCGATATAACCCACATATGACTTATTCATGTGTAAATAAAGGTTCTATTGGAGCGTGACTGGTCTCTACAGCTGGCTTCCTGCGTTGTGAAATTTTATTGACTTCACTTTACGGAGTGTAGTTTTTATTTAAATACAATGCGAGGAATGTTGACACAGTTATTGTCACTTGGTGAACTACAAAGTCGGAGAACTCTAACAGCCAACTGCGGACAAGAACGCAGGATATTAAAAAGGCTGCATAATGTGAAATTCTCATCCGGATTGAATGTTCGATCTGAATAATGAGAACCTGGAGCCAAGGTCATATAACTGCGAGTTACATACAATTCGTTATGGGGACATTTCGAGCACAATCAGTGTGAGCGTGCGAAATTTTCAAGCGCAGATTCAGAGGATACTTTGATGAACACACTACTACTACTACTACTACTACTAACAACAACAACAACAACTATAATAATAATAATAATAATAATGATAATGATTATGATGATGATGATGATGATGATGACGACAATAGTAACGACAACAGCGACAGCTCTTCGGATACTCCAGTGTTGAGCCTTACAATACCTGAACATCGATAGTCAAATATATCACCAGTGAAGAGGTGTGGATGAACTACAAACTAAAACTGTAACAGAAAAGAGAAACGTTCTCAAAATCAATAAAATCTTTCCCTAAATAAATCAATTTTTCCCATTACATTTTATTTTTCTACGTCTAAATATCTGGGAATTGTCTGAATTTAGGTTGCACCAACTGGAAGTTAACTCCGTCGCACCTGAAGTATGACAGAAGAAAACGTCTTGTTAAGACTAGAGTACCACCAAATCGGATCGTGCAGTGTTTCCACCAAAAATTTAACCAGAAAATAAACAACCAATCACAAGTTCGCAGATAATCTTTTGGGACCAATCGAAAAGCCGGTTGTACATTTTGAAAACTGTTCCCTGGGAGCCATCTGAACAAAAAAAAAAAGACGTGCAGTAAGTCAATTTGAAAGTGCAACTGTACCTAACCAGGGATGGGGGACCATGTAGCCCTCAACAATATCTTACGCTCTTTGCGATTATCTGTTGCATCCAAATACTCAAATATGAAACAAATGAATCTTTCAACACACAACATTAAAGTTTCTGCAAAATCTTTATGTAAAAGACATTTCCATTAACTGAGCAGTCTAAAATGGACAGTATTACATTTGAACTCTTTATATTACTTCGTAATAATGTATTCTTAAGACACCAACTAATTCCTCTAACATAATGTGTTATTAGAAAGCACTTTTCTTGAAGTTTTTGTCTCACTCAACATTTCGTCATTGAACCGTTTGAGCGCACATTGAAACATTTCTCGTTTTGCATCTGTTGTACGTATATAAACCTTTGACAACAATAATGTCTTATCTCATTCATTCCACTCTTGACAGTTCGATTATTCTCTTAAAAACTCCTCAAACATTTTCCTGCTTACTACTAGAGGAAGGAGAAAGGTAAAGCAACTAAGTGCAATGTTCCTTACGGTCATTTAAACACTGGGCGACTCCTGATTTTCAATTCAAAGTTAGTGTATCTTTAAAAATGAGTAAAATATATTTGTAGCTGAATATTACTTACAGACAAAAAGGAGTCAGATCTTTAGAATCAAGTGATATTTCCGGTACAATTTAGACAACACCCAAGTCATACGATCGGTTGTGTATTTTTGAAATACACTTTAGGTGAGAACACTGTGATCCGATTTGGTTTTATTTAAGCCTAAACAAGGCGTTTTCTTGAATTGATATTAAGAGCGACAGTGTGAACTTCCGGTCGCCATATCTTTTTCTCCGATCTCGTTTCCAGCGGTGTGCATGCTATTAATGTAAATCTTTCTGGGCTAAAGTTTCAATTGCCTATGGAGTCTCCCTTTTGGGGTGGCTACGAAATGGATGCATATCAACTGATGTTAAACGTTGGCAGAAATATTCACACTGCTTACATTTCTGGAGTATCTTACGGGCATAAATGACACTTTACACACCACCCCAAATACTGTTCACATACTACAGAAATACTTTGAATACTGCGGGTTTTGATGTAGTACGGTTAATTGTAATCTTGACGACAACTTCCTACGAAGGGTTGCCAGTACTACATAAGTATATTTTCAGTTCAATTTTCAGTTTTGACGAGTAACATCGTTTTTCTTATTCTCTCTTAACTGAATTAAATGACTACTATTAATGCATACTCTTTTGCAAAGCTGTATCTTTGCAATGAACGAAAATGTCTGACAGAAAAAAAGCCAAATTCGTAAAAAATTAATTGTATCATCAAAATATTTTTGCCCATTTCGAAAAGGCAAATACTAGTGTTTCTCCCAAATCACCTTTTAAAGAATGTCCTTGTGATTTTGTGATAGCATTAACAAACACACTACAATGGGATTTGGTGGAGAGAAACGTTGAAAGATTACATTACGGAGACTATTGAAAACATCTACAAATTGATAATTGTTTAGATTAGATTCGCAAAAAAGGAGGTAATTAGTAAAGACACTCTATATGATGAAATCGTACAACATAAACTACACATTTTTTTTTCATATTTGAAACATTAAAATGAATATACAGTTGAAATTAATATAATTAAATGATGAGATAATTTTCCCGTCGTCTCTAACAGTATCCCTCAACACAAACTCGTGTAAAAAAAATTTGTTCCAATTTGTCGGCGTAATTTACGCTTTTGTCACGGACAGCATCTACACTTTTGCTAACCTCATCAAAACAGTTACCTACGAATCTTGGTCGGAATTGTGAGGCCAAATAATTTATCGCATTTCGCAGATGATTTCCCTGGTTTTGAAGCGCACATTCCATCAGTTTCAGGAGAAAGCGTGAAGATGGGGAACGAACTTGAAAATTTAGATTCTACCAATGTGTTCCATTGAATAACATTTAAACATCGACGGAACTCTCGTGGAATTGGAGTAGCAACGTGATATGAAGGGAAAGATGATGACGCGCCTAAAAAATAATTTTCATTTGAAGAACTAGTGGTGGCGATTAGACACTTTTAGTACTTTTTTTGTGTATCTATTGTGATGAGTAAAATTTTGAGGCAATTGTTACCTTCTCCATTTTAAAATGGTCACTGTCCCAGCTGCGGAATACAGACGATGATAACGAAATACTAACAGGAAAGGTAAAAATTGCCCATTTTTATCATTTTTCATTTTCTTAATCCTTTTTTTGGTTGGGATGAATTAAATTGAAACCCATCATTATGAGACATTGAATAGTGCAGTTTTGAACAGTACGGACAGATTTGAGAACAAATTGACCAAACTAATCAAATTATTGTTGTATTTTCTATTAATAATTGTCCTGAGCACAAATTTTTTTCCAGAAATGAATTGAAACCAAGGGAGGTTACTCCAAGTAATAAAAACAACAGGGGAGGTCACTCCGTTAGCAATAAAGTTAAGACGAAGATTTAAAACGACTTCAATTATATGCATATCACCATTTGGTCTAGGCAAGGTATCAGCTTTTTTTTTTCTTCACAATTCTCTCCCTTGGTTTTAGTCATTTTTCTGCACTAATGAAATAAATATTAGTAGGGGAAAGAATTTCACGGTTAAAAGTTTTGACCAAAAATTTCTTTTAGCGTCCATCTGGAAAAAAAAACGGACCGTCAAGGGTCCGGGAATAAAGCGAACATTCCTGACTGGATGAAGCTTTATATTTATAAATTATATATATATATATATATATATATATATATATATATATATATATATAACATATAAAAATTTCAACTTTATTTGACTATGGCAAGATTTTTTGAACTTATCTTCCAAAAATAACTTAGCAGATTTCCTGGCTGGAAGATACCCAAAGAAAATCTCCTTTCATCTTATCAATCAAAGGTGGAGTTGTAGGAAAAAGTTTGCCATCCCTCATGAACCTTAGTAGAGTAAACTATTCAATATTCAAATAAATTTTGCTCCAGAAAAAATGCCCAAATAATCATAGTGTGTGTCTTTACCATTTGTGGCGTCTTATCAGCCAGGAAATACAGAACTCAATTAGGGAAGGATTCTTTGATACAAGTAAGTATGCTTCCTTTGTCTTGAAAATATATAATTGTGTTTGATATCAATGTAACATTAAAGAAAACTGTTATAGTTGTCAGAGCAGGTGACCAATAGGAGGAGTCTTTGTATTCTGATTTGACTTTTTACTTTAACCATCAACTTGGAGATTCGACGTGATAAGAAATGACTGACTTCTGAAGATTTCAACAAGGATTGTGTAAAAATAATGTGTGTAACAATAAAGTGGCTTTTATATCTCAGTTAAAATGCATCCCTGCTTAGACCTCATCTCAACTCTCTATTGTGGGCATTGCAGAGCAAATACTTTCTGAACTTATCCAGTTCATCTCTCCATCTCATATTCTGCCGGCCTCAGTTTCACATGTGATCTCTGGGGATCCACATTTTTAGTCGTGGTGTCCATCTGTTATCTGCCTTTCTTGCAACATGACCAGCCCATTGCCATTTGAGTTTTCCAATTGATTCTATGATCTCTCGGACTCCTGTTATCTCCCTGACATACTGTGCTGTCTTGTGATCTCTCCATGTGAGGTTGAGCATGATTGTCACACGCGCACATTGCATGCTTCTCAGTTTGAGGATCAGTCTTTGGTTTGGCTCTTTGTTTCAGCTCCATAGGTGACAATCGGGAATTGGTTGTATACTCTTCTTTTTAGGATTGATAGGATTTTCTTGGTCTTGAAAGTTGAGCTTGCTTTGCTGAAGGCTTGCCATCCCAGAGTGATTTTCTGCTTGATTTCATGGAGATTCGTTGTCCTAGGTAGATGTACTTGTCTACTTTCTCAAGTCCAGCATCTTTGATTTTGATTGTTTTGTCTTTATTTTCAATGTAATTATTGCACATGATCTTTGTTTTGCCAAAGTTCAGGTTTAGGCCTTCTTTATTGCTTTCCTCACTTAGTTGATCTATAATCAGTTGGAGGCTGTCTAGGTTTCAGGATATTTTGGACACTTTACAGTCATTTTGAATACCACATTTCTTTTATTTACTTGTCTTTGGGGAGAACCACGTCTTCATTTTTGTCATTTTTCTTCAATAACAAACCGAAATAAAAAGAAAAAATGGTTCTATGAATCCAAGTCAATGCTTATGTATATTGCTAGCAAAATGCCCTTGTTTTATTGACAATGTAAAGCAGTCCCTTAAATTTTGCTGGGGGGAGCTGGACACGGACCCAACACGAAATTGAAATTCTGTGAATAACTTTTGATATCCTAACTCACACACAATTAGACACAAACAACTAACTAATGTATCTGTATGGAATGATGATCATTTAATCATTTATTTAGTGGATTGGGGAAAAATTGTAGAAAAAAGTTTAAACTATGTATTTACTATTTAAAAAAAAAATAAATTGATACATAGTTTCAATTTAATCGAAAGTTCATTTAATCTAAACAAGGATAAAAATGACTATTTTTTTTTTTTAAATGTATGTAATCAAATTGAAATCAAACTTTCTATTTTTACAAAAAATAAGTAATACATAGTTTTATTCACTTATAAGGCATTTTTGCTGATTAGGTATAACACATCTTTTGGCACAATAGCATTTTCATGGACCAAGAATTTGACTCATCACAAAAAAACACTTCCCCTAAAACCAGTTAGTGTCACGTAAACAATTTGATTATTCTATACATGTTTCAACAGAATTGTTTTCTTTTTAAACAATTTCTTTTCTTTCTTTTTTTTTTGTATTTGATCAAAACCTGTTGATTTTTTCTTTCAAGTCTGTGAGAGTAGCTTCCCTTCATTCGTGAAAAAAATCATATTGATCAAGCTCATGAAATTGGATGGATACTGAATGTAGGTGTGGAAAACTACAGCACTGTAGAATCTGAAAACCCATGGGTGTAGCCTGAAGTGACTATCCCTGGCACTCGACCAAATCTCCTGCACACAAACACTGTCTTCTTTTCTCGATGGCCAATATCAGCCCTTCTCCTTCTGTGAATATCTTTGTTTCACCTCCTACAATTTTATATACCTCTAGCCTACGTATCTCCAACTCTTAGCAATGTCACATTGCAATTCCCTTCTCAGGTCTTCTCACCCCTTTCAACGTGAAATTCTAAAAGTGTGTCAAACAGACCGAGACGTTGCTGGTTATGATGCAGAAACATTGAGGAAAATATTCAATTCCATGATAATAAAGACAAAGATTTACAATGTAAATATTTCAAATTTATTTTGTATACAAATATTTCAGAGACCCAAAAATAAAATTTTAAAAGTTTTTTTATGATTTTTGCTATAAAAAAGTCGGTTCTGGTAAGTTTTCAGGAAAAGGCAATTTCCACTGAACTTTACGTCCAAACTCATACAGTTCTTTGATGAT
>OY735212.1:62074822-62152322 GCA_963457665.1 Thysanoteuthis rhombus
ATCTATTTGGTCGAATCTAAAAAATATAACAAATTTGATTATAATTGTAATTGTTTCAAATCCTTTATTATCTACGTTAAATGAATTGATTATACGAATCCTTATTCAAAATAATCCTTTCTAGACACTGGATGAGGCAGTCTGAATAGAAGGAATTTCTGAAAGGATGCTGGACAATCATATCTACTGAAATAAAAATTTCACAAAAATACTCACAGAAATATTGATGACCCTAAAGTCTTTCTTGAGTCCATGTCCAATGAAAATAACACCCAAATCTACAAGATATCGCAACTTCATATACGTGGATTTCAGGGTTGTTAGATGTTTAGTTGATACCGAGGCAATAAGGTCATCCGGTTTGATTCCAGAATATTCAGTCAGATAGTCAACCACTTGTTCCTGCATAGCAATGTAGTCATCGATGAACGGTTCACCTTGTAATTGGCCGTAGCTGTTGAAAAAAGAAAAAAATATCTGTATAATGGATGTATAATAGGTTTTATCTTAAGAACAAAAGAGAAATGCTTGGAGATAAACAACACTCATAAACTGAGGTAAGATCGGATCGGTTCTCTTTTCTCCAAACCATTCAATGGATTCACCCAGAAAATTGGTCACAAGAGCATGGAAAGGTTGTTGGGTTTTTTTCAGTTGGATATTTCAAACAAATAAATCCAAGAAAGAATAACTTACCCCCTTAAGCACGTGAGTCGAGCCAAGGCCAGGTGGGAAGGTTTCAATGTTGATCTTGTCCCATCACTCTTCAATTCGGCTTGTTCCTAAGGAATAAAAACTTCCACGTTTTAAAAAATGTAGTAAATCTTGAAATATCCGACAGCCAAACACTTAGAAGAGATGTTAACAGATGGAGCCAAAGGCAACCGATTGGTGTCTTTGAGGCAGTAAACACAGTAGGAAAAGATCAGAGACAAGATGGAGGAGTGAGATAGAAGGGTACACCGGTAAGACAAGACAAATGTTAGCACATTTGTGGTCGTCATGGCAGGGGATGAGAAAGGCCTCTGTCCAGCAGATGATGATGATGACATTGTGGTTAATTTAATATGCATTAAAATATTTAAGTGTGTAGCAGGGTTTCTAAACCAGGGGGATGTGCGACTGTACAGCAATGGTGGGTGCTTTGAAATTTTGGTGGGCGGTATAGGATTTTGAGTAACAAAATGTCCGTAACTGATAATAGAAAATGAGACAACAGCAACATTTTCTATGATCAATTCACCAAGCAGCAATTTGATATCACACGTTATGTATATGTGTTGAGAAATGTATGTCTGTGTAGGTATGTGGTACATATATATGTGTAACACTTTGAAAAGATTACCTGACACAGAGATCACATTGATGATATATAAAAACATTATGTGTGTGCCAAACATTTCTGCTTACTACTTCACATTACTTTCAGAGAATTTTGTAACACGGAAGCTGTTCATTTTTATTGTTTTGTAAGAGTTGAAAATTATTTTGGTATCCTTTTGAATATTCACTCTACGGGTTGGCAGCGGAATAATATCCCCGGTGAAAGTGGGTAGTGATATCAAAAAGGTTGAGAACCCCTAGTGCATAGCAAGAAACCAAAAGAAACAAATTCAATGCAAATGAAGTGTAGAGAAACACTATTCTCACAGTTAAAATTTCCATTTTGAGCAAAAATTCACTCTAAATCGTTTTAGAAAATACGAAAAAAACTTGATAATTTTCCAGTTTATAGTAATTTGTTTCAAATGGATTCTGTTGAGAGATTTGAGAAAACCATTAAAGTAGGTAACTTATGCAATACAAACATTTGAAATATTATGGATGAATACTTGTGTTAAAAAAATTGTTTTCTTCATAAGATAGCAAAGATAATTCAAGGATGATTAAGTTTATCAAGTCATCATCAGCTTTTTAACATTTGTCATTGGACATAGACCATTCCCATGAATTACCAGATCTCTCAGTCCATGTTCTGATAACCAGCAGTTGTCTTGACATTCATGTAACATAGTCTGCCCATTGCCTTTTCTAATGGATTCTATATCTTTAACTCTTGTTTCATGTTCCCGCTTCACAGGTGACTATCGGGAGGATACTTTTTAGGACTAAAAGAATTTTGTGGTTCTTGGAGGTTTAGCTGGCTCTGCTGAAAGCTTGCCAGTTTAGGATGATTATTTGATTACTTCTTTTAAGGATTTCATGCAGATTTGTTGTCCCAATTAGATGTAACAGTCTACTTATCAAGAGGTTGAAAGGTAACAGAAAAGGAGAAAGTTGCAAGTTTAGAATTGATTGTAGATGTTAACACAGAAATGACCCAATCATGAGGAAAAAGGAGTAATGTGAAAATAATCTCTCAGATAAACTAGATTAATCTAAATCTAAGTCACTTTTAATCTTTTAATAAAATCTTTCATGATTCAAATAGAAAAACAAATTTCACCTGGTCTAAAGAGACAAATTCTGCATCGAGAGCAACTAAAGATCCTTTTTCTGGGAATTCCTCCGGGGAGAGTGGCACAAATGTCTGCTCTGTCCTTTTCGGATTCACGATTCCACTTTCATCAAACAAAACTTTGGACGTTATTGGATTTTGGACTGAAAGGGAAATGCAACAAGTTTGATAATGTTTACTTTTTAAAAATCATATTCAAACAGGTCTGGTTAGTCATTCAATAGAAACCATTATGCAACCAACTTCTTTTTTAAACCCTTCAACAGGAAAATAAATTCATTTAATAAACTAAAAAAATATTGAAAGCATAACATGTTTTCTTTGTTCTTACCTTTGCAAATAACATTCAAGTAATCCCCATTATAACATGAAAATAAAAGTGAATTTTACCGCAGAAACATACATTAAAGACATTTTCCTTACCTGTGAGGTCATAGAAATCATTGAGGTTTTTACGAGCAAAATAAATGATACAGGGAACTTTCCAGTCCATGTCAAACTGTAGGGCTTCCGACTGAAATAAAAATGGAAACATAAAAAACAATTGAAATCATTTATAGAAATGAACTCTGTATTAGAATGAAATTGTGTTGTGTGTGTGTCTAAATTGTACTATTCGAATACTTCTCTTCAGAGAACCCAATTCAAAGGTTTTAAAGTGTAAATAAAATGTTTAAAAATCAATCTTGAATTATAAACAATTATGAAATCAATGTTTCTCATTTTTATTGTTCTGAAAAGAAATCTTGTTTTTTTTTTTACACATTCTCTGCAAAAATTGTTGAATCCTTTTGGAAATAGACAGGCTTCAAATAGATTCACATTAAGTGTATAAACTAAGCATGATCAAACTTGATATATTTTTAATTTTTACGACTACCTTTTCTCCATCTTAATTTCATTAATTGCTTTTTATTGCAAATTTTTGCTCAGACCAATTTCCCTCCTGCAGTGAGTAAATAAAGTAGATTAGAAAATAAACCTTAGGTAGGATTCGAGTTCACATCCCTAAAGGAAAGCTCTGTTAAGCACAGCCAGCTCTACCAATTGAGCCACCAAGACTCAACTGAAGACAGAAGTCCAAATAACACCCTCAAAACAATCTTTCATCCTGATCTATCAAAATTTTTGTAAACAATCTGGTAGTTTCTGTATTTAATACAATTTTCCAGAGGGAAATCAGCCTGAGTAAAAAGCTACAATAAAAAATAACAAATAAAATCAAGATGGAGAAAAAGAAGTCACAGAATTTTGAATATATCATGTTTGATCATGTCTCATCTATTCACTTATATGAATCCATATAAAGTCTATTTCAGGTAAAAAGCAGACATGAAAGTAATAATGATTTATAATATTTCATCTAATAAAAAAATTGGAATATGTATAGATACATTCTGTCATCATTTGAACATTTATGATCATAAAAATGTCTCTCCTGTTCAACAAATACATTTTTATTCCATGGATTCTGCAGACTAATACTTTTTAATCAGAACATGTTTTGCCTTTTTAGGTTCTTCAAACTTTGTTGAGTGTACAAATGTGGATCGATAAGTGCGCAGCCTGACAGATAGGTATCAGCTGAATTAGAATCTGAGATTATGTTGGAAACTAAATAATTTGTTGTGTACAATACTTTTTTTTTCAACATTCTCTACAGATTTATTGATGCACCAATATATGCAGTATCCAGTAAATAGTTTTAAAGTCATTTAATGATTCCAAAAATTGCAATGTTTTAATATTAACCTTCTTAGTATTTTCTTTTCGAGAAAGATGTGTGGCCACGCATGATAAGTGCCCAACACACCATTTTCAACAAGTTGATATTTTTGATATCTTAAGAGCCACAATGCTTAGGGTTTTCTCTATTTGGAAGCTTGAACACTTTGTATCCTGATTAATAGAGTGATCAAGCTTCAAAATGAAAAGAGAACCAAGCATTAAAAAATCTAGAAATAACAAGAATATAAACTTTTTGAAATTAGTTTGTTGGTCACTTATCATGTGCAGCTACTCATTATCTTTCTTATCAAATTGTTTTTCGTGAATTCTCAAGTTTTGTTGATATCCAAGCAAAAAAAAAAATACTTACCAATTCGATTGGAGTGATGGAAAAATCATTGAAGAGATACCATTGGACATGTGTAACTTTCTCTTTACGTTGGTGGAAAGTTTTGCCCACCTTCACTGAACTAACAAGATTGCCAGCAGTTTTTGCATCCTTAATATGGGCCACAGTGGCATAGATCTCATATTCTTTGGTCAAATCATCCTCGGTACACGATTCACTCTTTAAAACGAAGACAATATAAAATGGGAATTATAATAAGTGAACACATTGAAAACAACACATTTTATTTTGGGTTTATACATTCAAACTCTCCAAAAGCAGAAAACAATATAATTATACAAAATAGTCATTTAGTTCAATTTAAGGCTGAAGTATCAATATTTAGGGAAAAAATCTCAGTAGAAAATAGTAAAATACAAGAGACTATTGGTGCGTGTGTGTATGTGTGTATATATATATATATATATATATATATATATATATAAATAAAATCACTTGGCCTGGATAAAATAAATAGAATAAACAACTAAAGAAAATGGGGCTGCTACAGGAAATTGACTGTTTATTCTATATACATTATCAAGGCCAAGTGATACATTAACCATGTAACGACAGGAGATCATTTCAAATAAGTATTTCTATATAACACATTTCCTTACATATATATATATATATATATTGTATTCACATACGTCAGGTATGATGAGTGAGTTGACAATAAGGAAAAATGGCTGCATTTGATACGGGGCATGAACAAAGGTTATAGAGGATTTTCAGGGTTGTGTTTTTACACCATTACATGGTCAGGAACCAGGATGACTCTCCTTCCTTTACCCACACTTTCTGGCGGTGGTTGGTCAGGAAGGATTTAATCCATTGTGGTACTTGTCCACTGATGTACATCCTCTCCACTTGGTTAATAAGGTACATTTATGGAATGTGATATTTATATATTTACAAGCATAAAACCAGTCAAAAAATGATGGAATTATTTTGATATAAATATATTTATTACCAACAGAATAAGGATTGTATTTCTTTTAGTATGAATTAACCGCCCTACCCTCCAAAATAATAAACTTGAAACAGAAAATCTGGGAATTTGGATTATTGAGATAAATGGATTTATGCTTTCTATTTCTATATCATTTTCCTACTTTTTTTTTTTTTTTGCTGTAGAAACCGTCCGCCAAACCTTTTGCAAGTTAGAGTTTGGGTGAGGGAAGTCCAAGGTGAGTGATAAGAGAACGAAATGGGTTATTGAGAAGGGAAGGTCAGAATGCAGACATGTTGTGCATCTCTTTTCTTTCCTTCTCTCTTTTGTAGCTTTTAAAAATCATAAGCTGTGACTCTAAATTTGATGAATCCTGCTGGTGGATGTGCACATACACAGACACAAAGCATCAGCAGTCAGTCACTCAAGTTTTACTCTTTTCCCCTCTTTAATCAGGTTTGAAGAGAGTAAAACTTACATTTCTGATGTGATTCTTTGATATGAAGACAAACATACATGCATACAAACCAATTTGATGACACTGGTATTTATATGTACTGATGTATGATAATTGATTGAATTTGAAAATTTTAGTTGGAAATGTGGTGTTAGCAGAAAAAAATTGCTGAGACTGAAGCTGTTTTGGCAATTCAGAAGATATTTTTGCATTAGTTTGACTGCCAAAAAGCGCTAAATTTAAAAAAAAAAATGAGCAAAATACATCAAAAATGTCCAAAAAACACCAAAAAGATGCTAAAATGGTTAAAAAATGGCCAGAAAGTTTAGGCACTCCTATGCAAATTCAATGATTTTCACATTGCCAAATTTCTATTTCTCAAAGACAGAGATTTAACACCCCTGCATTTTGTCAATATTTAGAAGGTGAAAAAAAAAAAGAGAATGAAAACTTCTGTAAAATGAGAGACAAAGCAGAATCATTCCAACAAACATTGATTGAAGATTCACATCTTGAAATACGTAAATTAATAATTTTTCTTCTGAAAGAATTAAATTCTGCAGTCATCAGTAAAATACAAGAGCAGAATCTTAGTGGACACAAATACTAACCTCTTCGCTAAATTGTGTTACAATAATTTCATCTCCATCTAAAGAAAGCCGCAAACCCACAGGAACGTAACTTGTAGGTAATCCGTCATCGGCGTCAAAACCCTCAGAAGAAGCATCTGAATTTCTGAAATGATTTTTTTAAAGATCTTACTCATTGGTGTCAGCGGAAAAAGTTGCCAAGACTGAAACTCAGTGTTGCCAACTCAAAAAGATTTTTGCATTAGTTTCACTGCCAAAAAGCACTAAAATACTAAATTAGAAATAATAAAATTTTAAAAAATAGCCAAAATTGCTAAAAAAAAGTACTAAAAAAAAAAAATGGTCAAAAATGGCCAATACATTTCAGCACTTCTATGCTAATTTAAGGATTTTTGCACAGCCAAATTTGTCAAAGAAGGAATTCTGTTGAAGATAGAGATTCAATATCCACGCTTATTTTTTATGATTAACTTCCAACCTAATCAATTTGAAACTTGGAGAGGCAACAATGGAGAAAAAAATCTGAAATAAAGAAAAGTATCAAATCTGAAATAATTTAGGAAAAAGTACAATATTAACAAGATGAACACAGTTAAGAAAGTTCAGAATACTTGATCCTATCAATTGAAAAGTGAAAAATGAGATGGAGATAGCACGTATGAGTTTGTTAAAAGATTTTTTTTTTTTTTTCAAAGTAATTTGTATTATATTTTTAGAATATAAAACTTACTGGTTATTTTTCTCAGATTTATGAAGGAAAAAACAATCCTGTCTCTTGCATAGTTTTCCATAGCGACAAAGTTTCTTCCTTGGACTGTTAATATCTTCTTGAAGTTCAGGTGGCTCTTTTTTTATAAACTGGGGAAAAAAATCAGATTTTGATTATCTATGATTATGAAACAATCCATAAACAACAATTTTTTCATTATCATTATATAAAAAATGCCTTGATGGGCATCTTTGTTTACAATTCACATTAAAAATACGTAAATATTAAAGTATACAATAATTGAATAAAAAATCTAAAAAAATGTCAGAACTTGATTGAAAAATTACGAAAATTATTTACTTTTCCTAAATTCAATATATTTCAGCGGATAATCGCAACAATCTAACAACCATAACCATTAAAAGATAGCGGAGGGTTATATCCCTTTTTTATATGCATGTGTTTGTGTGTTCCAGCTCTCATGGCCATACCATTGTGACTTTGAAATTGACATCAGTAGTCCACTGGTCCCTTCCAGAGATTTTGGAAAAAAAGCTTTTTTGACCTCTTTGGGGCCTTATTTCCACAGGTTTATTTAAAACATTCTCCAGAATCTAGGTATTTTTAGAGGTTTTTTTTTTTTGCTCCATTTTAGATATTTTCTAGTGGAAAACACCAGTGATGTCATAAATAGAATTTATTCTGACCATATTCTTCAATAGAATTTTTTCACAACTTCAAATTTTGATACTGCAGTCATTTAATTATTGACATTGATGGTAAGTTACTCTCTTTATTTATTTTCTATCCCAGATGATTTAAATTTAATTAAATTATTCTTAGAATTATTTTTACTTGTATTGTTTTTTTTGCATAGGATGGTAAACTATTTTAGTATTTTTAAATACTTTGAGAGAAAAAAAATGAATTTTTTTTTGTAACAAAAACATTTTTGCTTTTTTGTACCTGTAATTGTGTCCGCCAGAATTCAATGTCCCGAGGATTTTCCAAGCCACAATTCAAAGCAAGAATATCAGGTAATGATTTAATCAACTTCTTTTGGACCTGATTGAATTAGAAAAACACATTAATGATAATTTATAAGATATAAGATATATGATGTACTATTGACTAATATAAATCATATAAAAACTTTCTCAACAATATTAGGCAAAACATAACAAAAACTCTCATCCAAAATATCTAGTTTCAATGTTTGCTACAAATGACTACGTTACTGATCGGCAACCTCTTTGTGAATTTCTAATTTATATTTAAAACAAAATCATTTGCAAAATAATATAATTTTCATTCATTCAAGTAGTTAACTTCAATGAATTTATCATCAATTTCAACTACATTTTATCTTCATCCTAACTTTCAGTTGCTTTTTATCACAACTTTGAATCAGACCATAATCCCATGGCAATGATTGAACAGCACAATTGGAAAATAAAGAGCAAACCCACAGTGAGAATCAAACTCAGACCTTCCAGTGAGAGAGGACTCAAAAATACCAAAACTTTTTCAAAATTATTGAATTTTTTTAATAAAATCTTGAAATTTCTTGCCTAAAGGTGCTTTCGAGAAAGGGATTTTCAAAGGAGGGAAATTTGAAAGGAATGCTATTAAAACTAGGATATCAAGGATTTGTCTTTCAATTCAGGCAGACATGAAGAGGATGAACCACTTAAACTATGATTATCACCATTGCTGTAAAAAATTCCCAACTTGTAGAGATAGTAGGAATATCTAGAAACTAGATTTGAATGAAAACTGTAACAATAACATTTGGCTCTACGTTATTTACCGCCTTTTTTTTTAAGAAAATAACATACGTTCATTATGTGGATGGAAGGCAATCTGACAGAATAGTAATAACAATTGACAGTATAGAGATGAATTATTGAGAAAACGTTACACCTCAAATTTGATTTTATTCATTATAAAACTCAATGCATTTTGCCTTATTACAGGCATCATCAGAAGTTGTGCAGTTCAGAAGAATGTAGAATGCAACTGTTGCATGATGGGAATAAAAGAAAAGTACACAACTTCTGCTGACATATAAAATTCTATCTTAATGATAATAATAAAAAGCTTAGATACGTAACACACTTTCTCAATCTTTCATCTTCATGTGGTCAATTACTAATACCACATTAACATATATAGATGTAAAAATAAAACTTCTTTATTACATAATTCTCTAAAATCATCATGAATTTCTATAAAGCTGTTGCCTGACATAAAATGTGAATACTAACAAATTGACCTCTCTAAGTACACACAGACTATCAGCCATTCTAGTATTAAAAAGTGTCAGCTTTGTCAATCTATAGACTTACATGTGGTTGGTATCGGCTACAATCATTGCACCATGCTTGTATCACTTGTTCTGATGTCAGACTGTGATGCAACACTTGAGAAAAGGTTATTGGAGTGGAGGAGGCTTCTGAAAAATCAGCAAAATTAACTTGTTTAATTACACCTTAATTACAACTCATTTTTCATATGAAATTGATTATCAACATCAGAGATTTTGAAATGTAACTGGTTAAAATGTCCTTTAAATTCAGTCACGTCTATAATCTAAAATTCATTTTATTTCACTTGTTTTCAAAAACACATTTTTATGAAAAAACAAAACAGCATATAACAAGATGACAAATTATGAAGTTAATGATAATATAATCATAGACAAACCCAAATTTACACAAACTTTCCCAATGAGAATAATGACAATAAAACCCTAGAATTAAAGCCCAAAATTGCATTATGAACAGCTATTATAACAATTTCAATATGTAAGCAAAGTTAAATTGGCTAGATAACTTGATTAGAGAAAATCTAAAGCATTTCCCTACAAGTTTTAAATCTTTTCTGAAAATGTTTCCTCAGTCTAACATTTGCTGTACTTATTTTAAAACATTCAACAACATTTCTTTATTTTTTAGAAGCATAAACTAGTTAACACATAACCAAAAGTTACTTCCATGAAATTTATCAAATGAAAAATAAACTTTGTGTAGATTTATACATAACCTGCAGCAGGAGTTGGATAAGACAAGTTTGTGAGAGTAGAATGTGTTTCTCTTCGAGTTTTATGGCCACAACGGCATCGAAGTACTGTCTCTATTTGAGTCCCAAATAATCGACTAATGATGGATATCTCTCTTTCGTTGGGTTGAAGGACACTGAAATGTATCAAAAGTCAACAATTTCTTAAAATTTCTAGGATATATAAAGAATTAAAACATTTCAGATTAATTCTCTAATACAAAATTCTGATGTCCCATGAGTCTTATTGGCTTCTCAAGGAAGATATTCCAATGAATATTCACACCAGTAGAGCTGTTTAGCCAAATAATTGTGCATTTTGTGATGAGAGCATAAAATTTGGTACACTTGTAGCCAAAGACATTAAAAAAAAAATTAGATTGAGTTATCATTAATTTTCAATTTTTTGGCAGCTACTTCATAATGGCTGTCAGTGACAACAGTTTTCAGATCAATTTTCATATCAGCAATGAATATGATATAATCTTGAGAACATAATTAGCTGAATTTATTTACCATACATAGTTTTGGGGAATTGACATTTCTATATGCAAGTCATAGAAAATTCAATAGGGCCACAATGACTGGTATGAAAATCATAAAGGCGATAAAGTTGTATACACAAGTCTGATAAGAATGTAATCAGTATCAAATCAAACATTTTTTAAGATTTGAAATTGGAAATTGTGCACAAGTTTCTTTCTATCTCACATTCGGAGATTATCTTTAATTACTAATAGTTTCATCACAAAATGAACAATTGGCTTGAAATTCACGAAGGACTTACCACAAGAAAGATATTCCTATCAGGTCTTTATTCAACGTCCAGAGAATAAATGTGAAATAATTACATATTTCTAAAAGATACATTTCAACAGAATTTATTTTCATCAAGCGAAGAAAACTCTTTTTTTTCTCACCTTTCTGTAGCTGGCTTTTCTGAAGACGATTCCACAGATTCTAATTCGTCACTGTGACCCTCCGGTGCTGACTCTTCATAGCCAGGACCCATGAAAAATCCGGAACCATCTTGATGACAACTGTCCATAACACTTGACTCTTCTGGAACCACATCAACATAAATTGGTTCTCTGATACAAGTTTCCTGAAAATAATAATTGAAGGTCTTATCTTAAATAGACATTGATTTCAAGTTGTTCCGAAAAAATAATGATTTTGTTTTTCAGTTCAATGATCTAACTCAACATTGATTTTACCAAAGCAAAAACTACATGACCCTTTACATACAGTAGGAACAAATGACTCGAACAACCGTCTTTGATGGCAAAAGGTTTTCCTTATACGAGCGTATGTTTATGTGTCTTCACATCAAATTGTACATAAACCTTGGATTTCTGGGCAAGCCATCCTACCTGTCTCGTATTAAAAACGAAAATAATCATTAGATATTCAAAATGCCTTCTGGGGTTTGTGGTTTTATCTTTTTTAGTTTGAAACTTAAATCCAGTTTTTTTGAAAAAGAAAGAAAGGAGATAAAGCTTAATCCAGGAATCAATTTTTGCCCACGTTATTCAAGTTTGTACTTGAATCCACTCATGTGCCACTTATCCCATTTATATTTGATCTTTGATGCGAATGACTGAAAGACAAACAGTCTGGATATAATAAATGTACATCACATAAATGAATCACTGTAGCCTGTGTGTGTACCAGAAATTTAAAAAAAAAAAAAAAAAAGATTTGGGCATTGTTGGGCCAAAATGACCATAGAGACCCAAAATATAATTTTTTGAGGGGGAAAAAAAAAAAAATTTGTTCCTAGATGGTGCTTAGTGGAGCACTAATGCAGATTTTCAAGGTTGTACCCCCCCCCCCTCCTGAATGTGACGGGGAGCACCGTAGAGATACACACACAGACAAACAAAGAAACAAGAATCTATAGCCTACTTGGCTTGCAAGTCAATCGGGTCATTTGCATGGTTATGATGACCGATACATTTCCATCTTTCCAATATCATTTGAGTAATCTCAAAGAACATTATTTGAAAGGATTTAACTTCCACTTTTATCACAATTCATTATGAACAGGCCAAGAAAATTTGTTTGGATTTAACAATATGCTGATTTTCACAGAGGAGGAAATCGAGATAAATGATTAAATTATTGTGGAGAAATTTTTTGTATAGCCATTTTTGATTGGCTACAAGGGGCTAGATTTTTTTATAATTTCACAGAAGCAGGAAGCTATGAACATTTGAAACTATTTTATTAAATTTAAGTAGCAATGATACGAGTTAGGGTCAGTGTTCAGAGTTACGGTTAGGTTTGCAGTTACCAACGTAAATGATTATGTAATCAAAAACCCTACCATCAATCCCCTCAAAAATGTAATCAAAAATAACGTTATTTGAACATCGATGAATATCTCTGCATTTTTAGCCATTTAAAATAGCCAATTAAGAAATTTGCTACCAAATAGTTTAACAGTAGTATCAGCTACAACATCCTTCATGATTACCTCAGCTGCGAAATATCAGCATATTGTTGAATCTTATCAATTCCAAATAATACCGAAAGAAGTACACTACAGGTTACATACGGAATGAACTTGCTGATGCAGAAATCGCTGCCAGTTTTGGATAAGTCGAGTCAAATTTATTTTGCCTTGAAGTTGGTCGTGGTCACCCAGAATTAGTCCAAGAGCAGCAGCCTCAGGAATGGTACGGAATGCTCGAAGAAAGTTATTGGCCTTTCAAAAAGAGAACAGATCAAATCAAAACATAATTCAGACATTTTACAGCAAATTGATGGGAAACTAATCATAAATTCCAAGAAACAACTTCAATAGAAACAATTTTCATACTTGAGTAAATGGTGAACCAAAATTAGAAATAATCAGAATTTATTTTGAATATCTTGCATTCTATTTCAATAGGATGCATACATTTTTCCAACAAACCTTATCGTGAATGATTCTGAAGGTGATTTAAACAATAAAATTGTCCAGACAGAATAGTGAATTAATAGCAAAAGCGACAATAACAAAACTATCATACTAAGAGATATTTATTTTCAAATATATAAGAACATTTTTGAAAAACATATCCAATTAATCTGTACAAACACTGGACAGAAAATAAGATCATAAAATTGTCTTCACAGTGTATGGTCTATGAAGAGATGGATATCTCCCAGAAGTTTTGCCTCAATTTGTTGATTAACATATTATATGTTACTAACCTGACAAGTTTGTCCTTTCTGTTCATCCAACATATGAATAAGAAATCCTAATTCACAGGCTAAGCAGAATTCACGCTCACATAGATGAGATTTCATAGCACATCGAAGAGGCTCAATAAAATATAAAACCTGAAAATGAAAAAGGAAACTTGAGGCATTAATGTTCCTTAAGGAAAAAATATGCTAGGCAACATCTTAGAGTTGTTTTGGGTATCTGTAAATTTTGAACAAGAGCTCAAACAGTTGTCCTCGTATCAGTTTCCACAAAATCCTTTAAATTCTTATCAACAACTGATTAAGGACATCTTCTAGAGTCATTATGCAGACTCATATCTCTAGAATGAAATTAGTGGAACCAACATTACACTGTTCAGTCTGAGCAAGTTCCTATTCTAACTGCGAAATTACTGTTCTTGAGAGCTTGAACAGCATTTTTACCGACTTCAAACCCACACAAAAAAAAGTCTGATTTCTTTTGAGGACAGCATCTATAAAAACGAAAGATTATCTCATCAAAACTGATATAACGCATCAAAACTATTATCAGAGTCTAAAATTCAGATAATCATTCAAATATGTATAACTATATTTTCTGCTTTAGAATTAGTCAAAATCAAAATCATAAAGACGCTGAAATACAGTCATTTCATGTGGGAAACCCTAATAATCAAATTGATTGATTTGAAAATAATCTAAAAAGGTAAACCAAGCAAGATCAGTTAGAGCAATGAGTAATAAGATTTTTCCTTGTACCTCGTATATAAACAAAACTTTATCTTGCATAACAAAGCAATAAACAGAAAAGGAGGGAATCTTACCTGTAACATTCCATTGCAATAAGCATTAGGAATCTGTGTTTCTAAACCAGCAAAATGAGTCTTATTGTAATAGCGGAATTCAAAGTCTTCATAGCCCAGCTTCGAGTACTTCATTTCAACTTTCCGGTAAATCTTTGGAATATTTACAAGAGCATCATCTGAAAAAAAATCGATTTAAAACTGAAAGCTTTACAAATTTTAAACACAGATATTGAGACATTGGCAAGAGAAAACTTTGGAAGCCTTTAAATGAAAACGTTCAAAAGATGAACGTGACATTTTTTATGGCAATTTTTTTAGGTCAGACTTGATATAGGCCTATAGGCATATATAGGTTGAAAAAATATTTTCTTCAAATATCTACATTTCTGATATTATAAAGAGAAAAAGATACTAAATTTTCAGCTTCAGTTCAATGGTCAAGGCAAAGGGTTGCCCACTACATTGTTCAGAGGATCTAACACTGACAAATAAACAAAATCCCTGAAAAACACTTAATAATGATTTTAATAGCTATTTTCATCCACAAATCACCGGTAATTATACAAGTATTTGAAAGAGAGAGTTTATCAGTTATAAGAGTCTATTATGTCTAAACTACGGGGATTTACATCATGTAACCCAGATATGGACAACCAAAGGCCCCAACGCAAGATTTGGCTCACAGCAACATTTTTTGTGGCCTGCAGCCAATATAGGTATTTATTCAAACTCCGAAATAAATTTTCTCAGTAAGTCAATTTATAATTTGTATTGTAAAACTACCATTGTTTTGGCTTCACAAATCAATAATATGAAAATTGTGATTCATATTAGCCTAAAACAGAAATTAAGTAGGCTTTCTATGACATGATAGAAATTTTTGAAGTGAATGAGTAGCCTGAATAAAAGGTGAAAAATGTCTCATGTGGCCCAAAAGATCAAAAAGGTTGCCCATGCCTGATCTAACTGTGGAAGGGGAGTGGTTCAAATAAATGTCAAAAGGAATTTTTTGTTACTATTAAATCAACAGATAAAAATTCTGACCTCGACCAGCAGAAGATTCCGGAATATGAGATTTTTTATTGGTATTCTCAGCTTTCAAATCATAAGGCACTTGATTTCTGCGAGTAGTGCCTGGGTTTGGTGCATACCCAACATTGTGTCGCATCTTCATTGTTCGTAATAATTCTGGTTCAACTGGTTTGGGGGTTCTAGAGCAAAAGAACAAAAAAAAAAAATAAAGAATTTAATTAAATTTTCATTTATCATTAGAAAAAATTTGGAGGTCAGTTTAAAATATACATCTTTGTCTAAGAATTGTTTGCCATGAAGTAACCATTAGCTGCATATCTACTCTTCCAGACAAGTATTGCTGTAAGGAACTCAATTCTCACAGGGTACCCCACATTTATGGCCTTGTGTCAGACCAAGATAAACTTAGTAAATAAACATATCAGTACTATCAGAGCAGATTGTAAGGGAGAGAACTGTTGGTAGACATCACAGTACGATAAAAAAAAATTAAAGTCATTTCATGTTTTATGACAAAAAGAGCAAGAAAAATACTAAATTCAAAGCAGAACAGGGCTGGTTAGTCACACAATAGAAACTGTCATGTGACCAAAGTCTTTTGGCAGCATGCTCTATTGGGGGTGATCAAATAAAACATTGAAAGAAAGGATGATGAAAGAATAAGTTACTTTTCTCGCCTTTCATTGGGAGGTAGTCACAAAAAAAGCCTTAATTTTCAAGCAAACATAGCAAAGTGAACTCCACCCCCGCCCCACTAAAAACAACTAGGGATGGAAAAACAGAATGAACGTTTCTGGTAGACACAATAAGGAGTAACTGTTGAAATTTTCATCCCTCTAGCTCCATTGGTGCAGCCTGTACATATGATGTATATAGCCAAATAGCAAGACCCACTTGAAAACTGAAGAAACCTATCAAGAAATTATGGATGTAGCAAAACAAAGACTTTTTAACAAAATAACAGTAGAATTGACTGTCTTCCAGTATAGAATAACACGGAACTTACTGAACTTTTCTATCCTTGTGACATATAGGAATATTATATCCCAATGCTATAAATGTGTTGTTGTTGTAATAGTAATAATAATAATAATAAAAAGACGTTTTGAATTTTAAAAAAAAAAATGCAATAGATACAAAACAATATTGAAAGAATTCGATATATTTTATATCCAGTTTTTGTTTTATCATATCTTGAAAAATTCAAAACAGTCTTAATTTTATTTTCATTCTAAAATTTCAACAAGCAAGGTGTTATCAATCATTTGTGATAAATAATTATAATACACAAAAAAACAGCAACACATAAGATAAGACTGGGGAGGAGGGGGGGAAAAACTGTACATCACTTCAACCTTCTTTTGTCATAAGTTGTTAGCAACAACTTGTCAATAGATTGTAAAGAACAGGGATCATAATAATAATCAGAAAAAAGAGAGAAAAAAGTTGGAAAGGAAAAAAAAAACAATGGAAAATTTAGGACAAAGTCATGGAAGTGATTAAGCAGAGGATACTTAGAAAGAGAAACAGTCATGAGGTATCCAATGAGTGAAAATAAAGATCTTACCTATAGACCTTACGACAAAGACGGGCTGGCCAATCAGAAAACAGAGTACCTTCACTTGGATAAGTCATTGGGATGCTTGCAAAGGGAGCAAGTTCATCATTAATATGCATTGGATTAAATGGTTCAACCTAATGAACAAAAAAAAAAAAGAAATCTGAAAAGGCAACAACTTCAATATATTTCCAGCCTAAGAAAAAAAGACACAAAGGTTGTCCGAAAAGTGATTTTATGTGTATATTTTATATATCCTACAAGTCTATCGAGAAAATTTATAAATAACTGTATAGATTGAATTCAATGTGATAATTTACACACAATTTATTAGGAACTAAATGTTTGGCACCAATTTTACTTGATAGCAAACGAGTGGCTTTAGATCGAGAAAATAAAGAAAAAAAATGAGGATCAGGCATGGATTGAACCCGCATCTGCCTTCGTAGCAGCCTTGAACACAGGCTCTACACTTACAAACTGAGCTAACAATGCACCCATGGCAAAACAAGAGTTTGAACCACGTTTACTCATTTCTTTATTTGCTGATCTTTTGGCACAATCATGGTGTTCCCTATGTCGAAAGTATGAAATATCAGTAAATGGATAACTTATATCCAACAGAATGAGATGATTATAGAAACAATTTTTTTTCTCCTTTACTCCTAATCTTTACAACTCACACAAAAACTACAGAAAGAATCTTATCTGGTGTATTAGGAAGAAATTAAGTGCAATCAATGAAAACTGCTCTCAAAGTGAAGAAATGACTCTGGTTTAAGAAAGGAATTACCTTTTTATCTGAGCTATGCTCGTTTAAAAAATCTTAGGAATATAAAGAGTAATTGTTAAAATCTCTTCAAACCATGTATGATCTCATTTGGACCCTGGAAAAAAAAAATAAAGAAACAAACAAAGAATCAACGTAATACTTACAGGATCAGAAAACTCAGTTGCTTGTGGGTAAGCATTAAATGCTGCTTGTTCATTCGTGGCAAATAAATGGATGTAACCTGAAAAGAAGATCTGAATTCAATGTGGGAATTCAAACATTCTTGTGTGTTTTCAATGCCATAAAACATTGGGCTTTCTTACACTTATTTGTTGTTTCCAGTTTTCTCAAAGAGTGAGTTCAACTCGTACACGAGGCATCTATCTCTAATTGAAGAAATTTCTGTTGCTTTATGTGCACCAAGATAACTGACCATTGTACGAAGTTGATATTCACCATACATATCACTTGGCACACCAGGCATTGTAGTGTTGAGTTTGAAGTTGTTTGGATCAGCAGTTTGAGAAATCTAATGTACTGCTATCACTCAACAACTAACCATTGTACAAAGTTGACAGTCACCAGACATATTGGTCAGCACCACAAGGCAGTGCAATATAAAGTTTGATGTTGTTTGGATCAGCATCTTTCAAGAAATCTAATACAAAAAAACCCACAGATTATGGATCTAAATTTGTATAGAATAGACCTAAATTTGGATAAAAAAAAATATCTAAATTTGCCACACTAAAAGAAGTAACCAAAATAATTTGAAGCCGTAGTTCCATGCGATGGAGGGAAAATTATTTCACACAACAATTATAGCAGGCTGCTCCACCCATCATAAAGTCCAGCAATTTTCAAACATGCACCTTTGGAACTGCCATTGTCCCAGGGTCAGAAATTAATGACTTCTCAAAAGAATTGAGCATACCCAGCAATAATCTTTAAACTTTTTAGACAATAACAAAGATAATGATCATTTAGTTTCAAATAAGGAAAAATAAAGATATTTCAAGCAAAATATACCAAGTTGCAATACCTGAACTGTCTCCAAAGGCCATATTCTGGCAGTTTGAGGAAATATCAAAGCTCAACACGACACCACCTTGAGTGTTAACTTGGTATAACATCATAGATGAAGGTGTGACAGATGTAGTATCCAATACTTGAAAGTGGCCCACCTATAAGAGAGGAAAATAAACTGAAACGTGGGATTTTGTTATAGCCTTTGAGGAACAGTTTTAATATTGACACAAAAAAGAATTTCAAACATGATTAAAAGAACAATCTTTAAACAAGAACTCTCACAGTCTTGGAGGAACTGCAATATAAATTGCATTTTTAGAATGTTCAGAAGGTTTTTTTTTCCAACTTCTAAGTCCTTGAAAAAAAAAAGAAAAGTTATTTAACAAAAATTTTCATTAAATTTTACTGTTGAGGGATAAAACATTCTATCATTACTTTTGTGGTCTTAAACTGACCATCAAATTTGAAAAATTATGTAGGCAAATAATTCAGTACACTTTGAAAACTTGTGACTCAAATGAAAAAATATATCTCAGCCTTATTCTTTCAACGATCTTTTATTCCAGAATTATAGCTTTTGAGAGAGAGAGCGACAGTAGAGCGATATCAAGGTGATCCACTCAATTTCATTTTTGATAATTACGCTGGTTTAAAGTATTTAACAAATTTCATAGGTGTTAGCAGAAAAAGTTGCCAACTGAAAAGATATTTTCACTCTAGTCAGACTACCAAAAAGATGCTAAAAGTAGTCAGAATGTTTAAACATTTCCATGTTAATTCAGTGATATTCGTATTGCCAAATTTTTATTTGTCAAAGACAGAATTCCATCAGAAAAAAGGGATTTAACACACATGCTAATTGGTCTCTTCTAAAAACACAGGTGTTAGTAATTATGGATTTTGAAAATAAGCTCAATTATTTGATGATACTTACCTGAGAGACAACACATAGTTTATTTGTGTAAGCGGGAATAAAACGCAAGAACGTAGGATCTACAACCACTTTGATTGGAGCCATAGCACGTATGAAACGCAAGTCATACACCATCAGATAACGGTCTGGGGCGAGATTTCCCATTCTGAATAGAGGAAATTTACAAAAGGAATTAACAAAAACTATATTTAGCGTCGTTAAACTTTTACCTATTAAAACATAAAAATTTGGTAAAAAAAATCTTTTCAAACAAGAAAAACAATTTATAAAGAAAGAATTTAATATTGATTTATTCAACGTATCTGTTACATTCCCAAAGTTCAAAACTATTCAAGTGACCATAAAAACTCCATCATACTTCCATTTCCAAGAATAGTTTTATAATTCAAGCTAGAATATTACAACAAAAAAATTATTATTTCTGTAACTCTTGAAATCAGATGGGCAGAAAAAGTATTTGGCAATTTAAAAATGTGACACAATAATGCTTTCAGAGACCCAAATTTGATCCATCTGAAAGATTCATTTTTTGATTCTCATTAGTCATTTATTTAATTACAAAATCCTTATAATTAAAAATGAAAGAATTTTTCATTTTCAGCCAGTTTCATAAGTTATCTTTGTGATCTTGCCAGCACACTGATAAAAATCAAGATTTTTCCCCCAATCTTTTTCCATATCAATAGTTCTTCAAACATACTGAAAGAATTTTATCCAAACCAATTTAATACAACATTAATCCTTTGAATTTTACCAAAGAATTTACCCAAAATAAATCAGGTTTGAATTCAATACCAAATCAATGAAAACAAACCTCATACATTTCAGAACATCAATTCATAGACTCCAACTAAAATAAATATAATGGACCAAAATATTCATAATCCAGCTATTTCTGATATACAACTAAGTTTCTAAAACAGCTGTCATCAAAGTTAACAGATAAAGCAATGACTGCATTTAGAGAAAGAGTACATTGTTTAACACCAACAGAAAAAGCTAAAAGTAGAAAAATGTCCAATTCAAGTGTGAGCTATTTACCAGAAATACCAAGTTTGGAAGTACAGAAAACACTTTGCAATTAGGACTAAAAGAAAAAAAAAAAAAAAAAGGCTTTTTCGGTGAATTGTTTATACTAAAGGGAACAATATTTTTCCATTTCTGACAATAGAATGGGATCTATAATTACATATCCTGCTAGTCTGTGTATTATTCAAAATTCTGTATACATGAAAATATGAATATGATTCAATTCAAAAACAAATGATATCACAGAGTGGAGATGTCACATAATACTGAAGAGCGGAAGTTAATGGCAGAGACAAAAATTATCTTCTAAGTACTTTTGCAACATGGATGGATAACAGTTTAAATACACTGTAGACGCATTATGATGTGGAAGGCAGGGTTCATGCATTATAAGTAAGTCCGTGTTGTAATGAATTTTCCATTTTTACAAACCTTGATCAAAGTTTTTCTTTTGATGCATGAAGAACGCTGGGTGTCATTTCCTGACAGCAAGCGAAAATAGGCGTTTAGTTTGATATAATAATTTACTATTAGTATCATTTACAGTAAATATATAACTACTGATGGAGCCGTGGGTGGGTGGGAATAGAGGCTGATCTAAATATTTTTATTTAACTTTTTTTATTTTTCTATTTAGCTGTTATTTTGAGAGCCAAATTAAAAGTTTTGAAAATAGAAGTCCGTGCTCTAACCGCATTATGAACGATTCCGTGTCATAAAGGGTCAAAAGGTCATAAGAAAGAGGATTCCTTATGATTCACATTAATTTATCAAGAGCAAAAGTGGAAATTGCAAGTGAAGTAAATGTTCTTCCTGCGGCAAACACATAACACACTGCTTGGGTATAGGGCATTTGTTTCTACTTGATTACACTCAGGATTTCATCCAAAGACGAAGCATGTTACAGCTATTTACTGCCTCAGCATTGTAGTAGTCATGGGAGAGTGATTTACCCAAGAGCCCACTCAGTCTTCAATTCAAGTGAAAAGACATTTTTTGTCAAGATATCTTGGTAATGGACGAGAGTGCAAGTGAACATAAGCAACCTCAGCTCCAATTTGAACTCGGTTTACAGTTTTCAAATTTTGTGTGGATATCCTTTACCCTACTTCACATCTTCAATGAAGTAGAGTTGTCGAATAACTGATAATTGTGTAGACAATTCATGAGGCAATAAAACAATAATGCCATTCCCAGAGATGAATGAGAAAGCAGGCACAAGGTGTCGTCTATAATGGTTGAGACAAACTTTTCAAGCATGGTGTGTCGAAATTTTAATTTTTTGAATAATGTTATCAGAGTGTCACTTACGTGTATTTTAGTTCCAAGTAAATGTTTATGGCTGAGGTTTTTTTTGTTTTTTATATATGTTTTCAATAAATAGGAGTTTGATCAACTAGAAATTTCAAAACATATTTAAAAAACTAGGATAATAAAATGAAATCAAAAAAGTTTGTTTTTTTCAAAGTCCATTGCAAGTCACCTAAACAACTTTGGCATGTCAAAGGTTCGCCATCACTGATCTATGATATACATGGTAAAATCAAAAATGGTATAAGAATGAAAATACCTGTTAGAGTAACCACAAGTAACAAGCAGGTTGCCATCAATATCAAAATCAGATAAAGTCCCCGTGTGTGCAGGAACAACATGCTCAGCATTTAGAGTACTGTGATCATACAGAGTTATCTGAAAGAAGAATTATTTTTTAAAGAATCTCAATTTACTCTGGAGTTGTTTTTGCAGAAATGTTATTTCTTCATTTCAATTGATTTTCAATATAGACAATTCATTTTTAGGCTTGTAAAATATATCAATTCATTTATTTAATAAAAATGCCTCTATGGCACGGAGGGTTGTAAGTTTGATTCTCATCTGGAACTTATTCTTTATTCCAATGAGCACTGTTAATTTATTTACTCACAGCTGAAAGTACAACTTAGCCTAATTTAGTTGCAATAAAAAGCAACAACAATGAAGACGAAGGTAAACAACAAAAAAAATTAATTAAAAAAAATCACATTCATCATAAATATCCAACTTTTGGGAGAAAACTTGATTCTCTTATGTGCATTTTGGATGAGAAAAAATTGAAAATATCACTGAAATATCTTTTTTTATTTTTTTAAAGAAACTTGATCAACAGAATGATCTTGGCTTATAATTGATAGTTTGGGCAGTAATTTTCAGTTTTGGGAGGAACAGGCATGAGTGCCATTTACCTTAACCATGATCCATGCGGTATAATTTGAAAGGTATTATTTCAGTAAAATGATTTTGGAAAAAATGTGCAAGTGATTTGACTAGCAATATGGTTCTTCTTATTCAGTAGTAAACATATCGACATACCTTACCACTGGTGTCACCGGCACAGATAAATTTATTAGAGGCTCTGAATATAGCACATCCTGGTTCGCTAACATCAACCTTTATAGCAAAATATAAATAATAGACTATATCAGATACACAAGTAAACAGGACAAGAAAAAATGAAATAAATACATCAAGATATAGGAAAAAGCTTAATAATAAGTTCCTACGTAAATACACAGTTAATGGAAGCAGACTAATCTACTAAAAAGTAGATGTGCTTTGAAAGACTATTATTATTTAATTACATTCTGGATAAAGAGTACTTGGACGATGTACATATTAATAACAAGTTGCAATGTATTGTTTTATGGATAAGTACTCAGACGTGCAATTCACTTATGTTTTTAAGATGGTAACGTTTGAATGACATTACCTGGTGTCAAGTCAAATGTATTTATTTAAAAAGTGGTCAATCTCAGGGCGTGAAAATTGAACTTGGTCCAAGTACTTATCCATAAAACAATACACTGCAACATGTTTTTAATGTGCACATAACCTCCTACGAAAGGGTGATATTTTTGTTAAAAATCAAATATTGACTGTTTACCTTGGCTAAAATTACAAATATCATTTTCAGGTGCATTATTAGGCACCAAGTGTTATTTCCTTAGGATGCAAAGAATATATTCCTATGATCATCTCCAAAACATAGAAAGTGCATAAAGCTTCAGACCAATCAGAGTTCGATCACTTTGAATTATTTCTCTTTCAACAAAACCCTTCTTGGGAAATGGAAAAAAGTAGGCACAAAATATTGAGAAATACTTACATTTCAAGATATATAGAAATCACTCACTTCTAATTCTTTAAAATTCAGCTCTTCACTATTGATTTATCTCAACTTACAAATCATAGAAATTGAAAAAATTCATTCTATGCATTCAGACTCCTCGTCACATTTGTTCATTACAAAAAAATTATGATAACTGATAGAAAGAAATTTCAGTTCTAATAGAAGAGTGTGATCCAACAACTAAGACAGAAAATTTATTCCCATTGAACCAATATTTTCAACATTCTCAAGGTCAGTCATAGATGAAAATAATCCCTTAATAATTTGTTCATTTTGAAATCTTTCTCTTGTTACGGAGAAGACGTTGACTCTTGTGTGACATTAATTCATCACAATATGAATGAATAACAGAGAATAGGGATGAAAATTCATCTGAGTGCGATTCCTTACCTGACGTATCTGCTGTAACTTGTTAAGGTCCAGTTCGATGACCTTTGTCTGATGGCCACCCATCAACACAGATTCAGGACGAGTCATAATCATACACTGCATATCTTCCATGTATTCATCACTGGCAGGGAAACAAAAGACGCAGAAGAAGAAAACATTTAAATGGATTAAAAGCATGACATTCGGATGATTATCAATTCCAGAGTACAAAAAAATTTCAGAAAATGGTTAGTTACTCAATAGAAACTGTCACTTGATCAATGACTTTTGGCAGCATGATGTGTTGGGGTTGATCAATTAAAAATTGGAGAAAAGGGGGTGATTAACAAATAAGTTACTTTCCTCACCTTTTCTTAGGAAGTGATCGTTAAGTCTGAATTTTGAAAGAAACAATCGTGAATGCTGCCAGACTTGAACCAAGGGACAAATTTAGCATAATCTCACAAGTTAGGAGAATTGAAAATTAAAAAAAAGATAAAAAAAATAAACAATAACATTTTTTTCTAGACAAGGAGTAAATGTTAAAATTTTCAAGCCCCTTGAACCATTGGTATAGCCTGTAGGCATGATACACAGCCAGTCAGACCACTTTAAAAACTGGAGAAACCCATATTGACATTTTTTGTTGATGGTTTCTGATTAAAACAGAAGATACAAATCAATCAAATGTTTGATGACGTTAGAGAAAAGAAACATTCAATTTTGATCTGATCGAGGGATTACTGTAGGGGAGTGGTTGACATAAAAACAAGATAGCCATACATCATAGAAATTATTCACTGTAACCCATACAGGGAGCAGAAATAATAATCTGAAATTATTTAAAAGAAATGAATTTTTCATCTAAAACTATAAAAAAAAAATGACCAAAGAGACTCAAAAAAGCACTTATAGGAAAAAAAAAAAAAATTTTCTGATAGAAATTTTAAAGGCTGTCACCCCCAAAATGTGACCAGGAGCACTTGACACACACACAGATGAGCAAAGATGTAGCCCATTTCTGGGGCTATGGTTATTGGATTATTTAGTTAGATTATATCTATACTTTTGAGTAGGGTCATTAACATTCAAAGAGTTTTTCGGAAGACTGAACTACTTATTATTTTTATTGTTAACACAATGTTTCAGATGATCCATTCTACAACCTCTTTCAGGCATGTTATACCAATGGGATGGTAGTGAACAGAATTTTCTAATGATCGTAGCATGGTTACCACTGGAAAATTCTAGGAATATCCAGTCATATTGAGTCACTTACTTGTAATCAAATTGTTTGAGTCCTCGTCTTATTGAACATCGAAGATTATTTCTGGTGAGAAACAAGCAGCCATTATCAATGGTGAGTATTTGTCGTATTTCATCTGTTGAATGTACTTGAAAAGAGGTATATTTCTCTAATGCTGGTCCGTAATAAGATGTAACGTGGCCCTTTGAAAACAAACAAAATGAAAAAAAAAAGGTTAATCAACAGATCAAAATTAAAAGCCTTCAATAGATTGGGAATTATAATTCAATATTGGAGAGCAAATCAATTAGTGGTTTATAAGATTGCATTCATTAATGATGAACAGAAAATTATTGTAACTGCTGTTGAAAAATAGAGATTTTAATTGCTCAACACTTAGCCTTTATTATCTTATAAAACCCTGGTGTAATCTAAAGGTGAACTCACAAATGATTAAAATGAAATGAAGCTAAACATTAGCCGGTGTCAATACTTCATTAAGAGGTAATTACTGGCCAGATAAGTGGTATAAGTGATATACATTAAATTACTGTTATGTATACTCATTTAAAGCCCACTTATCAAATAAAATAACCAAATATTAAAACTCTAGAACAAATTATTGATGAAAATTGTACACTCACTATTATTTGAATTTAATAATTCTTTCTTTTTTAATAGCCAGATTAGAGAATAGATTGGTCCAAGATAAATAGCCTGAACAACGTGGAATAATGACAATGACACATCTCACAAATCCAGACAATGACACATCTCACAAATGCAGACAATGACACATCTCACAAATTCAATGAGGAAAGTTAAAGAAGGAATTGACCAAAATTGAGTAATCAAACCAAGAAAGATGGAAATATCAATCAGAACAACTAATGGAATAATGACAAAGAGTCATGTCAACATTTAAAAAAGAAACATTACTTACACCCTGATTTCCCATCCATAGAAGTTCTTGCAATGCATCAAAACATAAAGTCGACACCCCAAACTGATGTCCACCATCTGCAAGAGCACTATGTGTTTCAGTATACTGAACATCACCAGCTGAATTATGCTCAGACTGGTACATGTTCTCAGAAAACTGAGATCCAATTAATGAAGATTCAACTGGCATTACAGGTCCAGGGATTGGACTGTCAGAAAAGTTCACAGGGACTCCAGTGTACTCCATGGAATCGCATCCAAGAAATGAAACTGAAAAGAAAAAATGTGAACTTAAAAAAATATTTTCTGACATATAGTTTCAAAAAGACAAAGTAAATGGTTCAAAAATCTATTCAACATTTTTTTTTATGCATAACAAAACTGGCTGCTACAAGATCACACTTCACTCCAACTTTTGTATTGTATATATAATAAAGAAAAGATTATAAAAAAATATATATATTCTTTGTATAAATGTATTTGTTAGAATGAAGCCAATGCCTATCTGTATGATAAATTTTTATTACTTCCTAAGACTTGTCAATTTAGCTCATCAGTGAGACAGTCTCCAGATAATCAGTTGGTTGTGAGTTAAAATAATGGCAAGGGATTTTGAATTGTACATATCGGTTAACAATTAGATACTAATGAGTATCATTCTTGTTATGAAAGAAAAATAAAGTCAACTCTACTTGGGGAGTTTGATGAAAAAAAAATACTTTGAAAACCTTGTATATTAATTATTTTTATGACTCCTTTTTACCTTCAGTTTCATTTTTCAATTGATTGCTTTTTTATTGTTTAACCAACCTGAATAAAAGTTACAATGAAACTTTACCTCTATGGACTTATACTTTTTCCAGGGTGGGGGGAATGAAGTGAGAAAATGTCAGTTTTGTAGTTAATTTTTATGAATATAAGTTACAATGAAAAGCAACTGAAAATATAGAGACAAAATTTCTTTCATCCATAGATTTATTTGCTTTTGCTTCCATTATTTACATAAGCTAATGTTTTTATGCATGGAAAATCTTCATTTCTTTATCTTAAAGTTTTATGGTAACTTTTCTACACAGTTAAAAAAATTGAAAAGTTAAAAAAAATAAGCTGAAGGTAAAAAGTAGCCATAAAAATTATTATTATTATTAGTAATGATGATGATGATGATGATACTACTACTACTATTACTACTACAACAACAACATCAAATAAAATCAAATGAAAAACATCTTTATTCAATACCCAGAACACTTTTGTAAAGAATTATTTTCATGTTCTTCCGGCCTTGAAATTAAAAAAAAAATTTAAAAAAGGTTCAAGGGGAGTAACTTTTTTTTAAAGACTTTTGGACCCCACACTTGTATCAGTACCAATAATTGAAGAACCATGGCAATTGCATGATAAATTATCTCAAGCAAACTTTCATGATGTAGAGCTTGAGCTCTCTCTGGTTCATGTTCTCTATGAATGGACTGTGTTCAGTTCACACAGCAATCGCAAAATCACAATTTACATGTTTGTCAAGGGACCATAGAACAGCATTTTTCTTCACAACTTTTGAAATTTTCTCTGATCTATTTTTATTTTGTCTTTTTTGCAAAGATTTCTACTGAGTCGAACGCCTTTTTGAAGTCGATAAATGCTATGGCAAGTGGTAGTTTATACTCAGCTGCTATTTCTTTCAGCTGATTTATCGAGTGCAGGTGGTCTATGGTCGAGTAGCTTCTTCTAAAGCCAGCTTGTTCACGTGGAGTGTTTTTATGATTCGGTTGGTGATCTTTGTGAAAAGTTTGTATACACAGTTGAGTAGGCTTATAGGCCTATAGTTGTTGAGGTCTTTCGGGTTTCCTTTTTTATATAAAAGCATTATGATAGCAGTGTTCCAATCGTCCGGGACTTTACTGTGTTTTAGACACAAGTTGAAGAGGACGGGCAGTTTCCTAGTGATGATTTTACCCGCTTTTCGGAGTAGGTCGATGGTGATGTTGTCTGGTCCAGGGGCAGTTCCTTTCTTCGTCTGTTTAATGGCTTCTTTCACCTCCCACGGGGTTACTTGTGGGCAGATGAAAGCAGAATTTTATCAAATAAAATACATAAGATACTAGTTAGGTTTAGCATTATATATACGATTATCGTGAAGGTTATACAAGTCAATTACGGAATAAATGAAAGCAGCAAACTTGTAATTATCACAATGGTAGTTTCAACACTGAGAAAATATTTTTTAGTACCCAAATGTTTTGAATTTAACACAGAAAAGGTAACAATCACCAATTAGATATGATGCGTGTAATGATCAATGGTGTGTCTGCCTTTTGGTTGAGGCAGTTGAGTATTTATTTCCCAACAGCACCTGGGGTTGATGAAGGGCCAAGAAACAATTACAGGTAAAGGTTTGTTACCGGTTTACGAACTGAAATATCAAAGGGAGGTAACGAATAATGCTGACAGGCAGCTGATGCTATTAACAAATTGAAGAATAAATGAAAGCAGAAAACTATTTAAAACTGTATTCTATTAAATCTTATTATATAATATATAATGTTTTAAGGTTGGTATTGCAAGTAACAACAAAAAATGATTAAACATTTTTCTCCTTCATAAAATTAAAAATAGCAAAAAAAATAGAAATTCACTGAACAACCCTAAAACTAATCCTGACTACAAATTATATCCTTTATAATTAAATTTAATAAAATACCAAACTAAATGGCCAAGTTTTTTTGCTTACATTTATTAAATACGATAGTATTTATTACCTTCCTTCCTTTGATATTTTAGTCTGTGACCCTGTAATCAAACCTTTAGCAAATTGAATTACTTTTTGGAATGATCAACAGCAATAAAAAATCAATCGATGTTTTGTTTTTTGTTTTGTTTTGTTTTTCCTTAATCACAAGTTGAACATTTCTCCCCAAAAATTAAAGTACAAAATCTGATGACTTGAAATCTGATTCAATTTTAACAAAATTATAAATTTCAAAACTACTTTCAGATCACCTTCCTCTTAATTTTACTTTTTAATCGCAACTTTTTCCTCAGACCGATTTTCTTCTGGTAGAGAAAAAAAATATCGTTTCATCGGAAAATAAAGAATAAATCTTAGTTTGAAATACATTACAAGTGTGTTTGTTCCGTAATTCAGGGACTTGAAATTAGAGGGAAACAATGGAAAAGAAAAATAAATTACTAGGTACCAAAACGACTAAACCGTCAAAATTTGATACAAGAATTTTGTGATGAAGACGGTAGTAATTGCAAAAATTTCATTTTGTTAAAAAAAAAATAAGGTAATCTTTGTTTTGGCGTACATAAATCAGTGTCTGCTTTTACCAGCATATGGAAGCTCCAAAAAGTATAAATTTTACCATTGAAAAGAATAATTGAGAAATATATTCATCAGAAATTAACGCAATAATGAAATTAAACTCATGTTAGAGTGTGCACCATTGTGTTCCCATCCTACTGGCTTGATTCCTTGACGAGTTCTCTATCATAGTGTGCAATCTAATAAAAAGTATGCGTTTAATTTGATTATTGTATCAATTTCTGATGAATATATTGTTCAATTATATTATTTAATTACAATTTTTGAAATATTTTTTAGAGCTCATGAATTATTCTTTGAGTTAATGCTGGTTAATCACCGCCATGAGTTTCCTGTACGTCAAAGGAAAGATCACCATAAGTAAATAAGTTAAACAGTAATGAAGGCTTATCAATTAAAAATTGAATTTTACTTCTCAATGCTCGTTTGAATCCCTTATTTCCATATTTATAGAATAAAAAAGATTCAAGGCATCACAATGAAAATAACAACAGAATAGTCCAGGCTGTAAAATGTACACAACAATAACACATGAAGACAAAAGGTTTCCTTCAGTTCATGATAAACTTCACTAACCTACGTAAGTTTAGATAATAGTTATAGGGCAAGAATCATAAACCAATGACTTACAAAGGACTGGAGTCTAAATCCTCAGAGAAATAAATTTATTCAGCCCAGCTGTTCGTAAATCTGGACATTAATAACATTTAATCACATTCGGCGCCATTTGCAGCGAATGATTTCTTGTTTTTATTGACAGAAGAATAAATGAAGAGTTACTCCCCTTGTTCAAAACTGTTCTGTACTTCTTCCATGCGGGTGAAGCTTAGAAACTATAGAATACTCTGAGATGCCTAATTGCACGCCCCCAGCTCCACAGTAATAGATGGCAGGGGAATTACTTATTTCTTAAAAATTTCCAATCAAAAGACAACTATTACAAACGAAGGGGGGAGAAAAAAAAAACAATGCAAGGGGGAGAACTTGGTTGAACTGATAGTTTAATTTTCCTTTGAAATTTTTTCCTGCCAATACTGTACATTTTTACTTTCTATGTGTCTACTCACCACCCCTTTGATGAATCTTTCTCTAACGACTGTTTCGTTCTGATCCTACTGAATTTTGTCAGTGTCACTGGCCATAATTTCATCCACCCCCAAATTTATTTCAATCCCCCATCCCTGCTTAATAAATAGTAACAGATATTCCAACCTTCCAAAGCTTATTCCACCCCACCACCGACAATTAAACAACCAAGAATCGGTGAGTAAGTTCATTTTTAGAATGTTAATTTGTACTGCACTAAGTTATTATGCTTCAGTTCCAGTAGGTAGGAATACATTTTCTTCGTTCTTTATCCACTGAAACTTTAAAAGGGGGAAACGATCAATAAAAACCCAAAACATGTAAAAAAAAATAGATCAGCAAGTTTTACTGGTATGAAAAGACACCACAGAAATGTATGAATATCTCTGAGAGTACTTTTTCACATGAATGAGACAATGTTTGCACAAGCATATATTTTCCACAATTTTACAACTTGAATTCCTCTTCACAAATTAACAAGAGTCAATGGAAAAATTCTTCAGACTGAATTACAGAAAAGTTCTTTTGAAGAGATTGTTTGAAAGTTTTTAGTTGTATGGAAGTTACGGTGATTTTCTATGTTAAAATCACTAGGAATTATCAATAGCATCCCCTTAGTAAGAATCAATACACAAGTCTGTAGGTAGTCCGAGTGATGTTACTTCTAAGAACTTGGAAAGTAGTACCCTCACCATTGAAGGCTATGTTCAGTCTGCTAGCCCTCTTTTACCCTCTTTCTGGTGCTGACCTCACCAACCATATAGTGTGTTGGTCTGGGAGGTTGGCAAACCAGGAACTGCCAAGATTTATCCACAAAGCTTTTGTGCATCAACCTGTGAGTACATTCATACAATTTTACTTAACATATAAAGACACACTGAAATAACATGAAGACTCTTACATGTAAGAACACTTTGAATGGATAAACAATTCTGTTGCCTTTGAAATACGGATCTGATTGTGTTTCCATCTTTGCAGTCACCACGTGTGATCTGCATGGTAACTCCAAATCACCATGCTGTATCAAAATATGTGACCGTCCCCTTTCTCCAATACCTAGAGGCCTTTTCAAACCAAATCTTATACTATGGAGATCATCTACACCTCTATGAAGTATTAATGTGATTTTTTTTTCTGACTTGGTTTTTGTACTGGAATACGGACAGCATTGATTTTTGTTGAAAACTTATAATTAAAAACATTTTGAAGAGATAGACCAGCAAAGTTTGAATCTTTGGCTGGCAAAGAATCAGTCAGAGATCTTGTTGAGGGGCTTTTGTTGGAGGCACATGTGGCAACAATTTTATGATGAAAGTTTATACTTTGCATATTGAGTAACAGAAATGTTGAGACTGGTAACAAAAAGTTTAGGTTAGATTGAGATCACTGTATGCCCCTGGTTTCTGGTACATGATTCATCCTTATATATATATATATATATATATATATGTTTGTATATATATATGTGTATATATATATATGTGTGTGTGTATATATATATATATATATATATATGTAGCTCCTTGACCCCACCACCCCTCCTTCCACACTATCCCAAACATACCAAAAAATCCACCTCCACAACACTACCCCCTACCTTGACACACTCTGCCCTCCCCAAGACCAACTGCTGCTGCTTTACCAAAATCCCAATACCTGCTGGTCATTCTTACATTCAGCAGGAGGCCTCTAGTAGCCCTGACAACAAAACTTACCCACAATGCATAGCCCCTGGCAGTGGACTCTGGTTCCACATGGTACATTTTAATTCACACTCACACAACGCACACCACTGATGATGGGAGAAATCCCGAAACATGTATGGACTATTGACATATAAGGATTAATAAACCTTACCACCAACAACTTCACTCCCGAGTCTGTCTCACTCTCCAAAGTACACATTATATATATATATATATATATATATATATATATATATATATATATAAATTTGGTTGTGAATTAATACATTTGTATACACAAATGATCCAAAGAGAAGCAAACAGATATTCAACATTTTTCAAGGCCACATGATAGCTGGGAATTCTAAACTATTAACCCACGAACACATGTATATAGAAATCATAGTCAGATTTCTAGCCTGATACTTGATATTGTCTTATCAGCATTTGCGTGATAAAAACAGGAGTTATTTTTTTAGAGAGCACTATTGAATTTATGCCTGAAAATGGTTACTAAAAAGATTTTTTTCTCAAATACCTCACTTCAACTTTTAATTTGATAATTATCATTTAATTGACAATGTTTTTATTTTTTCTGTTACAATTCAAACTATAATTTCAAATATGTGGTTATTCCTTTCCTGAGCATCACTGGCACTCCATGTTAGTATATATATATATATATATATATATATATATATATATATATATATATATATATATATATATATATAAATATATATATATATATATAAATATATATATATATATATATATATATATAAATATATATATATATATATATATATATATAAATATATATATATATATATATATATATAAATATATATATATATATATATATATAAATATATATATATATAGATATATAGATATATATATATATATATATATATATATATATATATATATATATATATATATATATATATATAAGAAATTGTTATATATCTAAGAAATTATTTAACTTTTCTCCAGTACAATGTAAGGGAAATGTAAGGGAAATAATTCCTTATGGAATAACAAAAAGAAAATATAAAAATCTTGAAAACAAAACCAAATCATCACCTATACACACCGATTGTAAGTACTAACTCTTCGTCTATTTGAATATTCTTGTATGATGAAATAGAGGTCCCTGCTGTAATGGACCTTTAATTTCCATGTGAAACCCATTTAGTAAAATTATATATATATATATATATATATATATATAGTAAACGACAAAATACTTAGGAAAAGAAATCTGATATGGTATTTGAATGCAATTCTAATGCATATCCTCAGAGGAAGGGGAATGGATTGATCTATCCCAAGATTTGGTTCATGGGAAAACAGTGTTCTTAACCGAAATGGAATGGGTGTAATGTTTTCTTCCTGATTCGTTTTTGGGGTTGGTTATTGAGTCAATGTGATGGGAGTGGAGATCAGATCGGGCGGAGTGGTTTGTAAGCGTATTTTGTTGTGAGTGTCATAAGGGGATGGGTGTTTTTTTTATAGTAAGATAAAAAGTTATGTAGGTGTTTTGTTTGATTGTTTTCTGATTGTATTACTAATTATTTTCTAGCTAAACAGCTCGGCTGAATTGCAAAGACTTGAATGATTGCTTCATTCCTACATTTGCCTTTCTGCAGGATTTTTAGCTCACTGGAAAGAGTGAAACTCATAGGTTTGATTCCTGGAGTGGCCCTATTTTATATGTTTATTTATACTGTCTAGGCTAAGTGACACATTTTCCGTGTGATGACGGGAAGTCATTTCAAATAATAAAATGCGTTCATGATTATAAATATATACATATAGACAGTCATCATATAGCTATATATATAGTCATAATCATATATGTATTCATATATATATATAGACAGTCATCATATATCTATATATATATATATATAGTCATAATCATATATGTATTCATATATATGTAGACAGTCATCATATATGTTTATATGTGTTTGTGCTTGTGTGTTCACTAGTCTTTAAAGGCAGCTTTGAAAAAAATGTTTTCGACATCATGGAATATTAAAAGTGTTTTTAAAATTTGTAGAATTAAGTCAAGCTATTACTTTTTTATCAGTCAAGTATTCCTCATTGATGAATTTTCAGTTTTATACTGGGTGATGCAATAGTCTTGAAGGGAATCATAACTACTTTTTATCTTAATGTTCTTTGTTTTTTCTCGTCCCAGATATATAAATGAACCTTTTGCGTCACAATTTTTACTTCGATCCAAAGATCTCACGGTTTGGTGTCCATTTCCCACTGTTTTTAACATTTTTAACTTTCAAGAGGAACCATTTCAAACAATTTTAACAACTTTTGGTCAGTTCATTTGTGACCAGTTCATTTGATTGAAACATTCTTACATTTGCATTTACATTACCTGAAATATTGTTGTCTATTTCCTGTATGTTGTTTGAATGTTTGTATGGCTGCAGACTGAGCTGTAAGAATTTAAGCTATCTGAGATCCCGTGTCCCGAATGGTAACCAGATGATGACCCTATGGTAAAAGCCCAGAATTCAACAGTCAACTATGACAATACTAAAAAGAACTGATGTTTTGATTAAAGACTTGACATTTATAGAAGAATTAAGTCATGTGTTTTCTTTATTTTTACTTTTTAGCATCACCCCTGAATCTCTAGATATTTTTGTACAAATATTAAGATTTTTGCACTTCAGAGGTTGGCAGGTCTACAGTGAAAGGAAGAAGTAAGGAATACATTCTCTCTCTTTACTTTGCTAACTAAAGCAGCCACAGTCCCTCAAGTAGACAACTACTACTATAACTACTAATAGCACTACACTCTTTTCAAGCAAAGTAATTTCATTTAGTATCAGATGTTAATGAGGTAGGGATAAGTTTTAGGTAAATCCAATGTAGACAGATGGTAAATTAAGCTAATGAATAAATCCACTTCATTACAGGTACACACTGAAAATTTCATGAGCATATTTTTTTATGGTTCCTTATTTTGCTATGAAAGAGAAACAGGCAGACAGATATAAGATGAAGTAGTAGTAAATTTTTAGGTAGGCATGAACACTGCCTGACACAAAATGGGACCAATTTAGCAGGAGTTTATATTGTAAATCGCCCCCAACAAAAGATCTCTTCTAAGAGGGGAATCTTCAAAAACTAACTAGTAAAGTGCTCCAGGGTTCCATCAGTGATCACAGAAAAATTTGGTGGTCATAGCTCAGATTATTTGGTTTTTGTGATGATATACATTTGGTGAATTATGGTAAGATTGAGAGAGTATAACAAGGATAATGTTTAAACATGTATGGAAGAAAAATGTTCGTTGTTCACTTATCATTTTTCAATTTATTTTACAGTCATCTGCAGAAAAAAAATTATTGATCATAGTTTTGTTGTTGCTGTCTGAGATGATCACTGGTGATTCAAGAGTTTTGCAAGCAAGTTGCTCAGTCCTGTATTTCTGCACTATGCAATGAATATGCACAGCAGATAAGCTGGTTGTTAGTCTGTGTCAAGTTTTATCCCCTCAGCTTCATACCTGTTAAGAATGAGTACCGTGTGGAACACTACAGTTAATGAAATTAGGTATTGTCAAGAAGTTTATTTAAAACATTTCAAAATTTTTCAAGTGACCTTTTGAAATAATGTGAAATGTAAAGTTTGATAAAAAAACATACTGACTATCTACAGACATACAACCAACAATTCTTAACAAAAAGTTTTCTTATTTCAGGATTTATTTCTCAGATTAATGTTTTGATCAGGCAATCGGAAGTGATATGTATTCAAGGATATATTACAATCCATTTCACCACTGATACCATCGTTGAATGTGGACTAGAAGTTTTCCTCTCTCATCTAAGGTAAGATTTTTTGGTAGAAATTTGAACCAATGCAATAAATCTAACTCTTTTTATAAAATGTATGAGAATTTGTCTTTGATCTGTGTCAGTGTGAGGATACATCAAAATGGATGTGTCTCCCGTAGAATACGTGAGACTTGGAGGGTCTGCTGCGTGTAGCGGCCACACAATGTATAATATACCAAGCTTAAAGACACGGCAATAGTCAATTATACTGAGAAGGCAATCAAGTAACTAGCATTCCAAAGGAAATTATGAATCACCACACCTATTGGGGGTGATCAATTGAAAAGTTTAGAAAAAGGGGAATCAATGGATAAGTTACTTCTCTTACCTTTTGTTGGGCAGTGATCAGTTAAAGTTCTGAATCCTAAAAATACAAGCTGGCACAAACTAAAACCAATTTAGCATAAATCTACGTTGCATATTGAAACAACCCTCCCTCTGGAAGCCTATTCAAAGCGGGGATGTTCAAAAAACAAAAAACAAAAATTTTCTCTACGCATTGAGGGGAGAGTGTGGGCAAAATTTCAAGTTTCTACAATGAACGGTAAGGGCTGGGTAATAAGATAGATAGATAGATATGTATAAATATAAGAACATGAGAATAATCTAAATCCAGCAACAGTGATTAAACCTGTCTGTTGTGGGTAGTGTTGATCAATCTAAAAAGTATAACAATGTATCAATTATTTTTCGTACTGAATCCTCCCTGGGCAATTTGATAATAGTGCAATCAAAATATTTGAGTTCTATTGTAAGTAAAGAATTTGTATTCTTCACAGCTTACAGGAAATAGAACACTTCTGGTGGAAATCAATGAAAACAATTAATAGAATCACTGTAGCCCCAAAACTGGCCAACCTGACCAACCAGCCAAGAGGGAGACAGATTCTTCTTTCTTTGCTCATCTATGTCTCTGTGTATCTCCGGCCACTCCCAGTCATATGGGGAGGGGGGGTTACAACCTTGAAATTTTGTATGAGTACACCACTAGGCACTATCTAAAAATGTTTTTTGTTTTTTTTTAAATGTGCTTTTTTTGGGGTCTCCAACAATGCCCAAATCTTGAGCAAGCATTTTTTAGATAATTAGTTCTGGTACATGTGTGGGCTGTGGTGATTCATTTATGAGAGCTACAGCTATCTATGATCTCTTTGGTAGTCATATTTTGAATTCTAGAGTAACGGCCATTTTTTTTATCTACTTTGAAACCACTTTTAATTTAGTTTAATATTAGCAATTTTATCAATATTTTTTTGTGATGAGAATTCCCTCTTCAATGGAAATATTCATATACAGTACAAAGCTGATGGAGGTGAGGAGTGGGGTAATGATCATTGGCACGAAAAACGAAATCAGTGGATGGAGTTCAAGTTTTGGACAAGGGTGTTTATGCTCACTTCATACTAATGACATAAATCTTTTTCCCTGCCCAGCAACAGGTAAATAGCTGAGCAGTTGAAGTCTTTTAGCCCTTTAAGACAATCCATTTAAAAAGTTACTCTGGCACTTGCCATAGTTGGTCCCAAGCCCAGATAAAGAAGGAGAACAGAAAATGGGGCTAGCAACTGTATCCTGTAAAAACATATTTGCTACTGAAACTGTAGTTGTAGCACTACGCTCCACAAGGAGTCGACTGGAATAAGGAAATACAAAGCCGAGCCCCTCCTGTTCTTAAACCTTTAACAATTGATGTAATACATTCACTGTGTGATGCTCTCGTGTCATACCAGAATGATCAAACAACCAAATTTTATTTCTATTGATATTCGGACCATCCTCATCTTTGCTGTTTTTCACACAACGTTTCGGCTGTTGCACTCTACAGCCTTCGTCAGGTATCATCTGGTAGATGTGGGGAAGTAACAAACCGAACCCTTTATTTATCCGACGGGGGTATATTGACCGTACTCCCCTCTTTAGCGTTAGTAGTATTGTTATACTGTCTCACACTAGGATCGAACCTAGAACCATCAGATTACTAAACAGTAATTTGTCTGATGTTGTAACCACTGCGCTATGTGTCCACATGAGGATGGTCCGAATATCAATAGAAATAATAATAATACCTCATCTCAAAAATTCCGAGATATACTAACCAAATTTTAGTGTAAAACGGAAAAATCTGATCCCTATCCACTTGATATTTTCTATTCTATTTGTATGAATTCTCCGCCCAGTAATTAACCCTTCATAAAGTATTAAGACTGGCAGGTAGTTGGCTCCTGTTTATTGGGGACATTCGGGATTTTGCCTTTAGATTACACCAGGCCTCATTTTTTTTTTAACTTTCAAAAACTAAAAATAAGATGTCTGACATTGTTAAAATGCAACCAAGTTTGAACTGGTCCGAGTTGAAGTAGTTTTGTATTGATATTTTTCTTTTCATTAGTTAAGAATCAATGTTTTCAGCAGATCTGCAAAAAGGTCAATTATGTGAAATGCAGGAGATATATGTACGCAAATATATCAAGTGAGGGTCTGGGTGTTTTTATTTTAGGCCCATGTAAAGGCTTCGCAATGATTAATGTTGTATTGTTCAACATGAACCGTTTCAATTTTTTCTTTCAAGTAAGGTCAGTATATTCAAGTGAAAATAGAAATATCAGAACCTCCCGACTATCTTTTGATAAGATAATCTTTTTTTTGACACAACCTATGAATCGAGAGAGGAGAACTCAGTTATTTGATACTTTTGTTCAATAAGAATATAAATGCCAAATGAATTTTTTAGTTCTGTCCCAGAGTTCAACTTATGAAATACAAATCTTTCAAAATAACATTGAAATAGGGGAAAGGGGGAATGACAAGCTATCCTGAAAACTCTCTCAAACAAAAATGCACGAGAAAACAGGTTTCAACATAAAATGTGGGGGAAAGTTGGAGAGAAAGAATATTGCACGAGGACCACACAAAATGGAGACTTGGCGGGTCTCTGTCTGTGAATATAATTTCATATTATTTCAATTCCTATATTCATCTTAGCTGAAGTGAATCCTCCCACTCAACAACAGATATTTAAATCTGTAGACGCTAAGAAATTAATGGTTTGAGAATAAAATGAGAATAACTATAAATTAGTAGAACAGGTCTGGCTATTCACCTAATAGAAACTGTCACAAGACCAGTGTTTTCTGGTGGCATGCGTTGGGGTGATCAATTGAAAAATTGGAAAAAAGGGTGATCAATGGAGGAATTATTTCTCTTGCATTTTGATGGGCATATTCTTAAATAAATAATTTGATACAAAGGAAATAACTCAATATCAACCAAACGGCCAGTGAAAGAGGCCTTTCAGTGAGTCGTATGTAAAAATGATTTTATGCAAGCAATATTGTTTCTTTCAACCTCTGTTTTAGTTAAATGTTGGAAGTAGGACTCAAGTTGATTTTAAGATCAGTGGATTTGGGGGTACTTAAACATTAAGTCTTTTTATTTATCTAAGACAACAAAGTTAGAAAGGTATATATATTGGGTTGCGTCTTTCCGTCTGTCTGTCCGTAAGGTATCTTCCAAAGTACTCCGCTAATTTCAATGAGCTTTAGTGGAACTGTGAGCAATGAGGCAGGAAAGAGATGTCTGGATTTGAGGGTGGATCCAGGAATTTATCTTTTGATTTAAAGACATTTTTCTTCTTTTCGTACATATATTTATATACACTCATGAATATCCACACGAAGATCTCAATTAAGTCAATTTTTGTAGAAGGGTAGACTATATGCTACAGAAGAAATTAAATTTGATGTTGAGTCAATGCACAATTATTTCCCCTACATCGAAGTTATACATCCATACCACGTAATATCACCAGGATTTCACGTCAGTCCAGATCATGTTTGAAAAAGTTCTCAATGAAGTTTTGTGGAAGGGTGGGCTTTGGAAGAAGTGATCAAATTTTGGCACGGACCCTTACACGATTTCTTCCCTGTCATTGACAGGGTATGAGCTCTCCGAATGCTTTCTAGTTAAGTGATTTTAAAACTGTCAATATGGGTTTTTTCAGTTTTTTTAAGTTGGCCTGACTGGCTGTCTACATAGGCATACAGACGGCACCAATGGAGCTGAAAATTCCAACATTTACTCAGTATTATGTGAATGTAGACATGAAAAAATCCTGGAAAGATCACAAGACAGCACAATATATCAGGGAGAAAACAGGAGTCTGAGACATCATGGAATCCATTAGAATACTTAAATGGTAATGGGCTGATCACGTTGCAAGAATGGCAGTCAACCGATGGACATCACAGCTCACAACATGGATCCCCAGACACATATGCAACCGAGGTTGGCAGAGTACTAGATGAATAGGCAAGCTAGACAAATTCCATAAGTACTGGCCCCACAACACCAATGATATAGAAGTGTGGCAAATCCTGGGGATGGTTTATGTCCAATGATGAATGTTAAAGACCGGTGATGATGTTTAGAAAAAATGTTTTTTGTTTGTTTTTTTAAATCCCCTTGACAAAAGGCTTCTAAGTATCCCATTCAGATTACTTTTTCAATTTTTTTTAATTGATCACCCCCCCCTCCAAACACAGTATCCTACCAGAAGCGAGAGATGGTTTCTTTTGAGTGACTATCCAGAACTGTTTTTACTAATGTTTGAAAAATTGGAAGCATTTTAACTCATTACACTTGACAAAATCTTTAATGGACTTCAAAGTTTGAGAACAGATATCCTTCCATAAGTGTTGAATTTTGAAAGTATCCATATGAAAAATGATTCCTTGAATTTTGCAGGATTGGTCCAGAAAAAAATTACATTTTGAATCAAAAGAGCTGATTAATATTTTTTTATAACAGAAGATCATTCATAATTCTGTGTTTTTGATACTTTTTCCTGATGTGTTATTTATTGATGAATCTATAACCTACATCAATAAAATCCTTACCAAGATATATATCACTTGATGAATCAATAATTGCATTTGAAGGTAAGATCATTTCAAGCAGAATGTCCATGGCAGTGATGGCGAAGCAGGAACATGCTGAAGGTTTTTACATGCGACGGACTTCGGAAACGAAACCTTTTTAATTTCATTATATTCTCCTAGTCTCAAATATATATTCTAAAATTCCAAATTATATTTCATCAAACTTATTGTTTCATAAATATATTAGAAAAATAGGTTGCTTGTCTATGAGCATTTACCTAAAGCTGAAGTACATACATACATACATACATACATGTGACACTCCGATAACAGGTCATTCAAAAATATCAAAATTTCATCACGCCATGCAAAAAAGGTTTGCCATCACTGGATTATGAGAAACGAGCTAAAATATAATCTCCGCTCAGACTAAAGAAATGAAACACCACAGGCGTCTTCGATACAGTGCAGTTTACAATATAAGGTGTGTGGGTAGTGGAACCCAGGTTTTTTATTATTGTGTAATCATCCAGAAAACCATGAGTAAAGATAGAATTTTCATTTCGAACTGCGAAGTCCGATATATATTGGGGCAGCATGCTACATTGTGGGCTGATATTTCAGGCTGAGCATCATTTTATTATGTACCCTAAGCTAAGTTGATGACAGAGGTGACACAACTTCTATATCCCCACTGAGAAATATATTTGAACTATGCAGGTAAACCAACAGTAAAAATCAAACGAATCAGACAAAAACATTTCAGTCGTCAACGAACAATACTTTTTTTAATCAGTTTTTCAATTACAGAGTTTCTGAAAGTGCAGAGAGTAATGATTCAAAGATTTAAGTCATTATTACAAATATGTAAATATTTTGTTTTTAAATACTGAAATGTGGTGTACTTTGTATCATATTGTAATTATATTAGAGGTACAATTGAATTAAAAAAACACCCATTAAAGAATATCTTTTATTTGTTCAAATCACATTCAAATTTTCATACGATAGACAATGTTAGACATCTTTCACCAATCATTATCATTACTGCCCTTGAACATAGCCCATACCCAACCTAAAGTTATCATAACTCGGTTATAACAGGGTTGGCTTTCTTCGATTCCAACACCCATGTCATAACAGGAGACTCCTGTATGAAGAATAACAAAGATGAGTATTCAAAAGATATTTAAATCGTTTTTATTGTTCTAATCTGAAAAAAGCCACAAAAATATTTTTTTCATTTCATTCGTTGTGTTTCAGAAATTTTTATAAGCATGAATTCCTTTTTATGAGTATGGAATAAGTTTCTTTGTGAGAAAGAACATTGATAAGACCAACAGCAATTTTTGGGAGAATAATTTTCAGCATTAAAAACCTCACTCGGAGGAATCTGCCACTTATTCAAAATAAGCAGATATTTAAGTTAAGGCTTCTCCCCGCAAGCTATCCTCCTGTTTATGTCTTTGATAACATCAGGAAGATCAACAATGGTATCAATAACATAGTGAGCGCCACAGTTTTCAAGCAAGTTTCGCGATTTCTTCAAGCGATTCATCATATCTTCTTCAGTTAAACTTTTTTCCTGTTCTAAGCTGTCAATATCCATATAATTGCTATATCTCGCAATTCCTACGCCCCAGCAACCTGCCTCTAGTGCCTCGACTACTCCTGAGACAGTATCGTCCACTTTGACAACCGACTGAACAGGATGGACATCTAACAGATCCATATTGCGGAATATCATAAATGGCTTCGGACGAGCACCATGGATGACTTCGTCTCCTGCCACAGTAACATCCGGAGAGTATCCTTGCTGCTCAGCATATTTCAAAAGAACATTCACCATAGCACGGTTGAATCCTGTTGTGCTACCAATCTTTAAATGAAAATCTTCTCGTAGTTTTCGGACAGTTTCTGCTGTACCTGTAAATAAATAAAAACAAAGAATAATCTGATAAAATCATAGAAATCACTTGATAGCTGTAACAGTGACATATACTTTTCAACAACCTTTTTCTGTGTCCAAATTGAATAGAAATAAGATATTATACAATTTCTGTTGAGTTTAAAATAGAAAATTCACAATAGATTTAGTGTAAATGTAGACAGATGCGTCTGTTTTTACTGAATTTATTGTGAATTTCCACCAAGCAAGAAAAAGATAGCCCTTGAAATAAAAAAAGATTTAAAATAAAAAAAGAACTCAGATAGCTAGCCATTTTCAGCTCAGAGCCTTCAGCGTTCTTCTTGCTCTGTCCGACGACCACGCTTTCTGTATAAATAGAAGCCCAATAATGTACACACTGACCTGTCAGACAGATGTAAGACTCCCTTTTTAATTTCTTTGTTTTGAAGCTAACTTCTCATATGTTCATTATTACATTTACTATCATTTTGTATTACTGATATTCTATAACAGATGTTTTCTTTCATATCTCAAATACTCTCTCTTGATTTTAATTAAATGTGTATATTTTTATAGAAAAATATCTGATTATCTTTCTATTTTCTTTGCATGTATTCTTCTGTTGTATTCAACTAAAGCTCATGTACAAACAACACAATGAAGATTTGCAAACATTTCTCAACAAACAACACTTTATTTAAATGGTGACCCAAACAGTTCGATTTCTACAAAGAAATATTTCACGGAGAATTCATCTTATGAAGCCCCCCCAAAACGATAAGACTGCAATCATCAGCTAACATTAATGTCTTAAGGTATTAGTAAGAAAGTTCACGTAACTGAAGATTTGCGTCTTATTTAATGTCTAGCCAGAAGCATCTTAGTGCTGAACAACATCTGATCACAAAAAAAACATCCAACATGCCCCGGAGTTTGCTGCGACCCTTTCAGGTTTAGAGACTCAGGCAATTTCCACTGAGAAGACTGGGCTTTTGTTTCATGGTCATAGCTGTACACCCAGGACTCATCTCTCACTATGGCTTTTTTGAGAAAATCTGGGTCATCGTATGCAGTTTCAAGCAAGTCTTGTATAACTTGGGCACAAAATTCATCGTGCCCTTATGATAGGAGAAAAGGAACAAATTTTGCTGCTTTATGTTTCGCGACAAGATCCTCCTTCATAATCCATGAAACTATAACTTTCATCTCTGACACTGTCATTTGCCGATTCTCTTTGATCGCTTCCCACACACATCCAAGATTTTTGGTTGTTTTGCTTCTTGAAGGCCTTTCAGGATATGAATTGCTTTCACTCAATCCCGATAAAGTTCAGAGCATCGGTACGAAAATTCTATCTTGACTCCACTCTTTGAATCTTCCCTAGGAAAGTATTCTCAATCATTTGAACAGTTTTCTGTGGACAAATTTCCTAGTTCCAAGCAAAACTTGACGCATCTTTGCCGATCTACTTGTTCATTCATAGTGAATGTAACTGAGTAACCCCATGGGAAAATGTCTGTTCGCACATGTGCAGTAAGGTTCCCACTGATCGGTTGCCAAGTTACATCAAGGCTGCATGACAGATTCTCAAGAAATTCAAAATGGCTGGATACTTTCCAGACTGCCTTGTATAAAAGAAAAAAACAAGAAAAAAGAAAAAAGAGGGACATAAAAAATTCCATTATTACTTAGAAAAACAATTTCAAAGAATTAATGATTCTTAATCACATACTGAAACAAGATTATGATATCACGGGAGATGTTTTTTTCTTGACTGTCAACATGAAATCGGGCACTACTATTCACCACAGACATCCCAGACAGAAATTCAAGCAAGAAGAAATAAACATCCTCCCACTCCCTCTCCTTTTTTTTTCTTTTCATTCTATTACAAAAAAAGATTGTTTCTAGACAAGCAGTTTGCAGGTTTGTCTCTTGGTTAGCTTGAATTTCTGGGTGGGATAGCTGGGGTAAAGAGTAGCATCACACAAATCTAACATATACAGAGTGGAAAGAAAAGTTGCTTGCTATTGATAGAGGTTCAGTAAGTTAGTTCCGAAGACCATTAGTTAGTATAGAGTGTTTGAGCGCACCACTATTGTGGCCCTAATTTAGACAAAGCAAAGTTAAGTATAAATATCTGTACCTAGCATAGATGAATCACCATAGCCCACACATGCACCAGAATTAAATATCTAAAAAAAAATAGATCTTTCATCTAAAATGAATTGGTCTTTTATCTAAAATTATCAACAAAATACCAGATTAGGGCATTGAGAGTCGAAAATAACTATAAAGATCCCAAAAAAGCACTTTAAAAAAAAACAAACAAACACCCCAAACATTTTTAGATGGTGCCTAGTGGTGTACTCATACAAACTTAACTTTATGGCTCTATCCCCAAATGTGACCAGGAGTGGTTGGAGACGTACACAGACAAGCAAAGGTAAGAATCTGTCATTCACTAGGATGGCTGGTCAGGTAGGCCATTTGAGTGGCTGCAGTGATTCGATTTTCATATAGATCATAATGATTAATCACTTTTAAAATGAGGTTGATTATATATATATATATATATATATATATATATATATTTGTATTGTAGTGTGAAATGATGATGATGTTGATGAAAGTGACAATTGGAAAGTGAAGAGAAAAACATAAGAGAAAGCAGTTGTTACATCTCAAAGATTTTTTATAATCATGTGAGCATGTTTTGATGCATTTTGGTGGGTGGCAGCCATCTTTTTCAAAAAAAAGCTTGTAGCATTCCGACAGGTGCCAAACATCAACCAAAAAGATTAAAAGAAAAACACGCCCTACTTCTACCCTGTACCACACATATCAACACCTATCCATTAAATGCAAGACACCACCTCTTCATCCTGAAAAAAAAACCCTCCACAACCCCACTTTCCTGTGAACAGACCATTTTAGTCCCTACCACCTCATCTCACTGCCTCTTCTTATCCAAGACCAGCCCAACACCCACAGAGACATGAAACAAACACCTGCTGACCCCTCCTCTCACAGATCCTTCTTATTTGACTCCCCCCCTGCTCCTACAAAACAGCACAAAAATATCCTGATTTCTTTCCACAACCTAAAACATGTAAACAGCAAAATTTTCTCTGTACCACTACAAACTTTCCTCTGAAAAAGATAGCTGGCACCAGTCGAAATGCACTGAAACATGCCCACAGAATAATAAAAAAGTTGAGATTTAAGACCTGCTTTCTCTTAAGTTTTTGTCTTCATCTTCCAATCGTCACTTCCATCATAATATATATGTATGTTTCCAAATAAATTGTCTCTACAATTATCACATTCGGTCTGACATAAACTATCCAATTTAATGATTTTACATTCTGTCAGCAAAATGGGAACTCACATATGTATAGGAATATCAAATTGTGCTATATTATATAGAAACTTATTTGACATGATTTCCTGTTGTTACATGGTTAATGTATCATTCAATTTAGACAACATGAATAGAACAAACAATTAAAGAAGATGGGGCTGCTGCTGGAATCAAACCTGCCACCGATACACTTACCCATTCTACAAAACAGTCGCAGGCAATGCAAAGGCCAAATATAACGCAACTTATAATTCTTTCCGTTGGACCAAATATGTCCATTTCTTAGTTACACATATATATATATGCAAATATTTATGCTTCTGACTGCAGAGTAGAGGGATCTATGGCGTAAGAGTGCTATTTTCAAACCCCTGCTTACCAGGAGTGTTGTTAGCTCAGTCAGTAGAGTTGAACTGTGTCAAGATTGTTTTCTAATAGATGTGGGTTCAATTCCTAAATGACACTGGTCTTCTTTATTCATTTACATGATTGGCTGCTTGATTTGCAACTTTGGGTCCTGGATGGGATATACATCCAAATGAATTGTCTCTACAATTATCACATTGTCGGATGTAAACCGTCATATCTAATGATATATATATATATATATATATATATATATATATATGTATATACACAAATATACATACACACACACACTCACCAGATAGTTTTATTTCTTGTTTTGCTTATCCGATTCAATAAATGTGATACAACTATCTTGCAGATATTATCAATCCAAAGTAAAAATGATAAAATTTATATCAAAAAAATTAAATCTAATGAAGAATTGAAAGAATAAATGATGCTCAAACCTGGGAGAAGCTCACTGTATTTGGGAAGGATATCTAATTGCAAGGGTATGAAATCCTGGTACATTTTATCCACATCAGACTGACAAGGAAGCTTTCCATGAACTTCTTTCCAACGTTGTTGAACCCTCTCCATTTCAATTATTGCTTTGATGTGCAAATCTTTCCGAATTCCCATTGGCTGACGGGCTTCGGCCATCGTAATGGGAACTCCATATTTCTGAAAGATCTCTACAAACGCATAAGCAGGAGCAAGAACATAACGATCAGCAACTGTGCCTGCCCAATCGAAGATAACTGCTTTCAGTCCTCCTACGTACTGTCTCACGAACCGATAGCCACTCATGATAAATCCTAAAAACAAAAGAAAGAGATCTAGAGTTCCAGATATTTTCTTGCATTCATAATCCAACATGCTACCAAGAAAAAACTGCATATAGTTCTGAAATGAAAAATAAATTATATATAAAAGCCATATATAAAATTAGAATGTTTATTTAGTAGGTTGTCTGTCATGTCAGAGCCCTGTTATAGCATAAAAGTCAAAATGGATTAGTCTTTGTGAAATCGGTTAACAGAGCTAACAAAAACAATTGAAGGGTTGCAAAATGGGATAGTCTGTTGTCATAACGATAAAGAAAACATAACAGAAAAGCTGATACATTTGAAACGTAAGGAAAAGAAAAAAAGAGGTGCGTGTGAATGACTGAAATAAAGGTTTAATGTTTTATCAAAGACTTTCCGAAACAGCTGGAGTTGAGTTGCGCCTTTAAATAAAAACTTAAAATTAGGATACTTGAATTATTAAAAATAAATTACTGAACGAAAATAACTTCAAACACCCAAGTGCCAATCCATACGTGAATTACCCCATCATTTTGGATGGGTATATGCTAGCAAGTTATGCATACTCATTTTCAATTCATGCAATATCTTTGTAAATGAAATCTAGATGATCTGGGATTTTTTCCCCCTCGCAAACTAAAAATATTTCAGTAAGATATTTTTTTCTTACAACTAAAACCTCTTACTCAGTGGAATTTTGTTACAAGAGTCTTTGGCTACGAGAGGTACCAAAGTGAAACGCAATTTTTTTTTTCTTAAATCGCCACTGTTACATAACTTAATTTTCAATTGTTTGAAAGTTTTCAGACATCAAATAGCTGTCTGAATATTATATAACAGGGTCAAACAAATATTGAATCATTCCAATCAATCTTATAACATTCATGTATCATCTATTTGTTCAAATAGTTACATCTCAGGGTTTGGGATGGAGTTAATTTTAGCTTAAAACAAATATTCGCACCCATTATCACCATTACAACTATTAGAAACTGTCAACCAAAACCGTCAACATAGGTTTCTATAGTTTCTAAGTTAGTCTGGTTTGCTATGCATAGTATGCATTTATGTATCATGTGTACAGGTCACTCCACTGAAGCTAGACGGCTGAAAATTGAAATATATACTCATCATGTCTAGAAAAAAAGGGTTCTTTTGTTCCCCCTCCCCATGAACAGGTTCATAAAGGTGTGTTCAATTTGCAATGTAAGTTTTTGCTAAATTGATCCCTTAGTTTGTGTCCGGCAGCATTCATGTGTATTTTTTTTTTTTTGAAAACTCAGACATTTTTAGTGATCACTGTCCAACAGTAGATGAGAGAAGTAACCTACTCATAAACACCCCACTTTTCCGATTTTTTATTGATCACCTTCCATACGACATGTTGCCAAATGTTAGTAACATGACGGTTTCTATAGAGTATTTTCTCTCTCATTAAGTACGAACAAATATGATAAAACTTTACCAGCCACTTAACATAATATTCTGATCTAGTTTTTAATACTATATGGGTCTGGAAAATGTTGAAATACGTCTGTTGGCAAACCTTGCGAATAGTGAATGTTTTCTTTCCAAGCAGTTGTTTGAGAAAAAAATGTCATGTGGCGATGAGATCACTGTTTAATATCTGTCCTGATGTACCCAACTGTCAAATAATCATCTGAAGTGACATAATTGTAAGTCAAAATTCATTAAGTAAGGTTGATGGAGGGCTTTGTTTTGACAAATGTTACAAACCAAACGAAAACATTGAACTAAAATACAAGTCAATGCATATCATGTTCAGCCAGGGTGATTCCAAGTTTACATGTCAAGAAAAAATATGTTGAAAGTGTGATTTACAATGTTTGAAAATAAGAATTTAATCCTACACTTATATAAATATTCAACAGCACTCAGTTAAGTCTAATTTTATTTTGAGGAATTTAGAAGGCAAGACTATATTTCATGGTTGAAACAGAACCTTGGAAATACCAAAAGAATTACATTGTTGGGTTCACCAAGCCTGTTATGTATAACACTCATGGAGAAATATCAGGGTATTCGGAAAGTAATTACGTATTTTCAAAAAGGAGATGAAAACAAATTCCAGTGAAGTTTAATTAAATACTATTTAACAATAATGTAATCTCCATCATTATCAATGACAGTCGTCCAAGAGGAAAGCTGATTTTTGATTCCTCATCAAAAAAATTCTGCATTTTTTTCCTAAAAGTTTTGGGAGAACCTTTTCCAACTTCTTCATTTCTAACGCTTCTGAAACACCTGTGATGGAAACAAATTATAATCTGTTGGTTCTAAATCCCACGAGTATCGTAACAATCTTATCTTTTCCTGGGTTTATTTTGCAGAGTGAACCCTTTCATTGTCATGCTAGAGAATAACACCTTTTCTTTGTACAAAATGTGGCCTCTTTCGACGTAATGCTTTGTTTTTACACAATAAAGTTACTGGCAATAGATGTCTTCCCTCCTTTCAGTAACTCATAAATAGCCAGTAATGTTCATGCTTCACTGGACACCTAGCAAGGACTCCGACGGATGAAGTCCTGAATTTAGTGTTGACACAGGTTACTCATTTACTGATAAACCACTTTTTTCATTTTCTGTTGACATGCAGTTCTCCTTTTTCTATCACCTGTAACAATGCATTGTAAAAACGAGAGGTTGTAATACCTGGTCAAGAGATAGCTCAAGATGGTGGAACATTGAGTTCTCAAGCAAGGGCTCATGAGGGTGCCAAAGTCCCTCTTCGCACTTTTTCCCCCCAATCCGCATGAGATGCCCCTGGGCAAATAAACGTTGCATTCAGTTTTTGCACCAAATCCCCAGAGCTTTGACAAGGATCCGATTTAACAGTGTCTTTCAAAAGATCATCATCCAATGTTGTTTGTTTCCTGGAAAAAGCTTATGGGGGAGATCACAATTGCCATTTTTGAACCACAACAGACACTTATCGTACTTTCACTGCATCAGGATACAAGTCACAAATTTTTCTCATTGCCTGTGTAGCAGTATAAAACCTTCAGAAATTCATACAGCGAACAATAGCGAATATGTTATTTTATAAAGTCTCTATCTTTCATTGGATTAAACTTCACTATACACTATAAATAGATAGATAAACCAGGTGTAACTTGGGTCAATCCACTGCTTCAGGGTGAGCTGATTTGGCTCTTTGCAAATATGATACTGATAACCAAAGAAAGTGAAATGGTTGAACCTGACCGTACACGAGGAAGACAGAGAAAATATTTGGCTATATGTGTGGTTTAAGCTTTAACATTTGTCTTTTAAAGTTTAAATATAATTAACCTATCCTTATCTTCCATACTCTGTGGCAGACTCAGGCAGGCTTGCACAGCATTTAATGTCACTGTTATCAAAATGTTTCAGAATAGAAGATATGGTTAAGATTCAGATTACAACAACCAAATTTTGAAGTGATTTTTGTTTAACATCTTTGAGAGAGCATTTTCTCAAAAAAAGAAAATTTATCCAAACATGATTAATAATGAAAAATTCAAAAACCAAATATTTCCTAATGGAAATACTCCGAAGCCATAGTTTATCATGACAGGCAGAAGTAATGGTCTAGTACAGCATTATACTTACATAGTAGAAACCCTACCAACTAAAACTAGTTTGTTTTTTTCTCTTCAAAGCTGACACCTTTCCAGAGGTAATGGAGATCTTATTGATTGAAAAAAAAAAAAAAAAAAAAGGAATTTTCAATGGAAAAAAGAATTGATATGGTTTTCAGCTTTTACTGATAAAATGAATCTTGACGAAAACAACAGACTGTTTGAAACCTGTGACGAAAAAGTTTGAAAGCATCGATAGGGAGAGAGAGGGGGAGGTAAGAGAGGTCCGCAAGAGTCAAAACCACTTTCTTTTATACCAAATTTTAAAGTTTCAAGCATAGAGGATGGGGTCTATGAGAGCCAAACACACTTTCTTTCAGATCAAAATCAAAAATGGTAGAAAGCATCTATGAAGAAAAATGAAATTTCCTTGGTGTAGCAATGTGACCCACAGGCAGGTTAGGCTCTCATGGACTTTGATAGATTAGATTTGGCATGTATGGCAGGAGAATTCAAGAAAAGGGAGAAAAGAAAAAAAACAACCTTTATCAAAACATAGCCAGCATATTCAGTATATTTGTGTAGATAAAAACGAGAATTAAAAAAATAATTCATTCTTATTCCAGTATCTGAATCAATGAAAACATAAAAACAGGTTTGGTAAATCACCCAATCAATAAGAACCATAACGAAATCAACATCTTTTGGTAGCATGCCGTGTTGGGAGCGATCAGTTGAAAAAAATTGGAAAAGGGGTAGATCAATAAATAAATTACTTCAATTTTCATTGTGCAGTAATCCCTACAAAAAGTCTAAATTAAAAAAAAAAGCCATGGACACTACTAGACACAAACTAAGAGACCAGTATAACATAAACTTACATTGCAAATTGAACCCCTCGCTAAAAAACCTAGCGGGGTTGGATTATAAAAAAAACAAACTTTTTTCCAGACATGATAAGAAATAAATTTTCAGCTCCATTGCTGTAGTCTGTATGCATGACATATATATAGCCAGCCAGGCCAACTTGAAAACTGAAGATACTTGTGTTAACAGTTGATATAAACAATTTAGAACAGCTTTTTGTTATTCTAAACCTTACTAAATTAGCCTTTATCGGAAAACAAAGAAAAATTGGAGAGAAAAACTCACCAGGAAATAATTGTCAGACTCAAATAGATGGAGGGATGAAATACAAAACAGGATGCAAATAAATTACTGTGTCTATGCTTATCAATTCAGTAGTCAGTGCTACTAACACGAAATAGATTTTTCTGGCTAAAACTGTCTCAAAAATTGGCTAGAAACAGCTAAACTATCATACTTTTGGCTAACTTTATGGCTAAAAATATTTTCTCATTTAAAGCCTAATTATCAGATAAAATAACTTTATACTTGGACTGCAGAACAAATAACTTGAAAAAAAATTGCACATTTACTTTCATCTAACTAAACAGATTTGTAGTGGATTGGATAAAAGATTTTTTTAAAATCAGACTCAAAAAATATTCTCGGCACTTTATTGTTTCCAAAATGTTTTTCTTATTTAGTTTGATTTGCTTTGACTGACCCTCAAAAAATGAGCTAAATCTTTCTTATTTTCAGCTAAATTTATGGCTGAAAATATCAAATATCTTTCAAGTTGGCTGTAAAAAAAAATGATATCAGCTGATTGTTGATTATTTGTTTTTTGAATGACCAGAATTTTGGCTATCAGCAATTGCAGATTTTTATCAGCTGAACAGGAGAAAAACCGGCTAGATATAGCCAAAAACTGGCTGATTTGGCATCATCCCTGTTCTTAATTGGTACATTTTTGTAGGCCCCCATTTGTTTATTCATCAATGACATGGCCCAGATGACCCCAAGGGTTCAGGCGTCAACATTCTAAAAAAAAAAAAAAACAGTGGGATAGAAACTGAGGAAGAGTGTGGGATGCAAACAAGAACTTTAAGTTCAATGATTAGTCCACCATCCTTACATCCATATTTCAATGGGTTTCTAAATAAAGTAGTAGTAGCAATAGTAAGAAGAGGAAGATGAGGATAGTTTATCCCAAAGGTCTGGACCCAGTTGCATATCAATCTAATAGGATATGATCGGGAAAATTGATTTTTAGCATCACTAGTTGTGTTAGTATGAGGAAGAGGAAGATGAGGATGGTTCACCCGAAGGCTTTGGACAAGTTTCATCTCAACATAATATTGCTGAGAAAATTGAGATTTAACATTACTAGTAGTAGTAATAGCAACAGGAGGAGAAAGATATAGATGGTCCTGGACCAAGTTTCATATCAATCCAAGATGATACGGTTGAGAAAGTTTTCAAGTGGGTCTGGCTGGCTATGTATGTATGTATTACACATACAAACTGAACCAATGGAGCAAAAGGGATGAAAATTTAAACATTTACTCCTTAGTATGTCTAGAATTTTTTCTTTTGATTCTCCCTCCTAAATAGACTTTTAGAGGTCGGGTTCAACCTGCAATGTAAACCTATTCTGACTTGATCACTTAGTTTGCGTAACACAAGCTTTTTGAAAATTTAGATTTTTTCGGTGATTGTCAGCCAACAAATGGCGAGGGCTGTAACTTATTCATTCATCATCATCATCATCATCATCATCATCAGTCTGTCGTCTGTCATTAGACATAGACCTTCACAAGGATTTGCCACACTTCTCTGTTGTGGGCATCACCGAGTCAATACTTTCTGAATTTGTCTAGTTTGTCTCTCCATCTTGGCCTTGGTAATGAATGTGATCCCTGGGGATCCATGCTGTGAATCATAATGACCATCAGTTGTCTGCCATCCATGCAACATGACCAGTCCATTGCCATCGAAGTTTTCTAATGGATTCTATGATGTCTCAGACTCCTGTCCCCCCCCCCACCGGTATACTCTGCTATCTTGTGATCTCTCTATGCGTGATTGAGCACGTGTCTTTCATGTGCATGTGGCATGGTTCTCATAACTCCTTATTCCAATTTTTTTTAACTGATCCTCCCGCCCCTAACCAGGCATGTTGCCAAAAGATGCTGATCACATGACGGTTTCTACCGAGTGACTTAATTGTTATTATTATCGAGGAGGTGTAAGTGGCATGGAGGTCAACGACAGGGACAGTAAAATCAGCATTCAAACCTTGGCTGAGACTGTTTACATTCACTATGTACAGATGCCCTTAGGAAAAGGCATGAATCCATATCTTATCCCTTCACACCCAATTTATGGGCACAATAGTAGGGCAGGAGGGAGCGGCCTACCCTGGATTTTTTCATGAAATCCAGTGGGAGGATGGAAAATAAGGTGCAAAAGAAGTGATGAAATTTGGGGCAAATCCATCAATAATTACTTCCCCTACGTAAAAAAAAGATCACCAAAATTCTAGATATCCTAGAAAGAGAGCAAAGTTCTAGAAGTAAGGATGGGCGTCATACAGAGTTACACCAACCATAGGACTGCCACACTTGGGAGGCAACCAGTCTAGGAGAAGGATAGGTCTGAATTATAAAAAACAGCTCACCAGAAAATATTGGCAATGAGTAAGTTCAATTAGCCGCTAATTCTGCAGAGCCTACGTGACCATACAATCATCATGTGAAGAGTTTGGAAAGGCCTTAGTCTAGCAGAGGACCCAAATAGCTTATTAGAAACTAATTTCCTTCAGTTTTCAGGTTGGTTCAGCTGGCTGGCTATGTATCATGCATACAGAAGTAAGAGGGCTGAAATTTCCAGCATTTCTTCCTTAGTATGTGTAGAAGAGAATGTTGTTTTGTTTTTAGAAATCTCCCCCTCATGAAGTTTAAGCAGGGAGTGGGGATTCAATTTGCAATTCAAGTTTATGCCAATTTACTATGTAAGATTATGCAAAATTGATTTTGTTTTTGTGCCCGGCTGCATTCAAGTAACTTTTATATTGATCGTCCCCAACAAAGTGTGCTTGACAAAAGATGTTGGTCATGTGATGGTTTCTATTGAGTGACTAACCATAATTGTTATTGATTTCTTTTGATATCTGTACATATTCTGTTTTCTAATACTACTATAAATCAATTTGTAAGCTTCAGACTTATGAGGAAGGAGTAATATATGAATGACATTTATAGTGAAGGTGGAGTTCTCTTTTGCTCCCATTTAAGTGTAAGGACCCTCTTCTATTCTAACACTTGTCAAATACATTGCAAGGGTGCGAATGGAAGGAAAAGAGAAAGGATGAAAGATATGGTACGAGAAGAATGAATCATCTGAGAGCGCAACGGTCTTGTTCATACTATCAAGTAGGATAATAGTATAATTCTATCCGCTTCCCCTCTTTGCCTTATTTTACAAGTCGGTTAACAACAACCAGTCGAGCATTAATATCTAAGGAAGGAAAGGCTTGAAGAGGGAAGAGTGTGAACGTGAAAGGGAAAAATTAATTTACAAACGTTTTTAAAAAATAAAAACAAACAAACAAACAAGCCTTTTTATCTTCCCCCCAAAATGGGGTCACTGACCTGCGCTGGTTAATAATAGCACTATTAAGCGTACATAACAATGATGCGAACATGTAGTGCTTCAAAAATTGGCTAAATCTTTTACACTTTCGGCTAACTTTATGGCTAAAGAAGTTTTTTAAAATTTACACCCATTTTAAGCCCTGTTTTCAAAGAAGATAAATCATTTACGGAGACACTTGCAGAACAAATAATTGATGAAAATTGTACATTTAAACGTGATTTGCAGTGATTATCTGGAAAAAAATTCAGTATCAATATTCCGAGAGCAGAAGTTTTGGTGATAATTCGGTTTATCGATATTAAGTAATAAAGAGAATTCGGTTTATCGATATTAAGTAATAAAGAAAATTCGGTTTATCGATATTAAGTAATAAAGAAAATTCGGTTTATCGATATTAAGTAATAAAGAGAATTCGGTTTATCGATATTAAGTAATAAAGAAAAATAAGAAAAATTATGAAAAAATATTTTCCCACGTAGTTTAATTTGTTTTAACTGGCCTTCAAAAAATAGCTGAAAATCAGCGAATTTTTTTCCCATTTTCAACAAACTTTACAGTTAAACTTATTGAATATATGCTTCGAGTTAGCTATAAAATAGAATGACATCAGCTAAATATTTTATTCTTTTTCAATAAAATGGCCTTATTATGAGCTATTTGCTATTGTAGATTTTTATCGGCTAAATAGGGGTACGATCAACTGAATCTAGCCGAAAAATGGCTGATTTGGCACCCCAGGGAAAAACAAAATTATTAACTAGAAACACGTGATGTTGAATTAGTGTTTCATGTGCCTACTTTATCACTAGTTAAAGTAAGATTTGAGATTAAAACAAAAAACAAAAAAAATCGTAAAACCATGAAGAAAATATCTTTCTAAAAACCAACAAATTTCCATGATTAAATAAAAAAGTTAAAAATGCATTGATATCACTAAAAAGGGAAGTAGAAATAAATGTCTTTTCTTGGAAAACTGTGTTGTAAAAAAAAAAATAAAATAAAATAAACAACTTGAACCGACTATATATTTTTAGGTGTCTGATATTTTTTTTTTTTTTGGTTTTTGTTGCTCCTTATCTAATGCGTGATATCTGCTCCTCAAAAGATGGCAGGCCGGCTCGGTGATTATTCTGTCTTAGGACTTGCCACATCGAAGATGGTCTCGTTTCATTTTTGATAGATAATATTTTTTCCCCATAATTGACGATGTTAAAACAGTTACTGGTACACAACGACTTAATCTTTTTTTTAAAAAACTCTAAACTCTTTCTCTGACGGTATTTCTGAAGAAGACAATTTAATTTTTCCTTTAGTTGAAAATATTGAATTAATTGTACGATGATTACTCAAGAGATGTCATAACTTGAAGTTTCTTCCGTTTTTCTTTTTGTTGTTTTTTTTTCCGAAAAACTCATTTCAACACAACCAATTAACGAGTTGGTATGTTTGTCCCTACCAAAATCAAATCAGAAAAGGCAAATATTTGACATAATAGAAAAAGAAAAAGATCAAAATAAATTAATCAAATAATAAAGCAAGTCTGTTATTTTAAGAATGAATGAAATTTACACATGGTATGACGTAACACAAACACTCACCAACTAACTTGATCCATAATTTACGAATGACCAACATACTTTTTTTTTTCTTCTATCCATTTCAGAAAAAAAGAAAAACAATCAGGACAACAGGGTAAATGCAATGTAATTATTAAAAAAAACAATTCACAAAACAACTTTAGACAACTTGATATTGAGAAAAACAAACAAAACGTGTCTCATGGGACACGTGAAGTTGACAGAAGAAAAAAAAAAAACCCGTTCGTTGACATTTAAAAGACGATATCACTGAAGACTATTCATATAACTTGGCAACTAAACATAAAAAAATGCTTGGATTGACTGATAATTTTTAGTTCATATGAAGAAAAGAGAGTACCTTCTTATTATCTGATCTGTAAACGTGCTGAATTCAATCTACAAAATAGTAATAATGATAACAATAATAGCAGTCACTATAAGTAAACGAAGAGGGAATAACTCTCTGATCAAGGCTATCAAATGGTAACCACCAGGGGCCACAAATTATGGCGTAAAACATTAACAGGTCTGGTTAGTCACAAAATAGAGGCCGTTGCATGACCAATGAGTTTAGCAGGATGACGTATGGGGGAGGGGTGATCAATCAAAATATTTGAAAAAGTGGAGATAAATAAATGAGTCACTTCTCTGTCATTTTCCTTGGACAGTGATTACTAAAAAAGACCGAATTTTCAATAAACAATTCTGAATACTGCCCTGGACTAAGTAGAGACCAATTTAGCGTGAATTTACATTGCAAATCGAACCTCCTAATAAAAACCTATCTGTGTGTATGTGGAGGGATTTTCGAAAAACAAAAATAGGCGTTTTTTTGTAGACATAATAAGGAGTAAATGTTTAAATTTTCAGCCCTCTAGCTCCATTGGTGTAGCCTGTATGCATGACTTATATGTACAGTTTTGGTTGATGATTTCTTAATTGACTCTACTTGTTGATGCGTCTTCAAAATCGTTTATCTTTGAACATTAATTTTTCAGTATATCTTTAAATTTTTGAGATGAGGTATTATTATTATTATTTCTATTATTAATCGGACTATCCTCATCTTGGTTGTATTTCATACAACGTTTCGGCCTTCATCAGGTATCATCTGGTAGGTGTGGGTAAGTAACGAACCGAGCCTTTTATTTAACATGGACACATAGCATAGTGGTTACAGAATCAGACAAAATTACTGCAAGTAATCTGATGGTTCTAGGTTCAATCCCAGTGTGAAACAATAATAATGCTACTAATGCTAAGAGGGGAGTGCAGTCTATATACCCCTGTCGGTTAAATAAAGGGTTCGGTTCGTTACTTCCCCACACCTACCAGATGATACCTGATGAAGGCTGTAGAGTACAACGGCAGAAATGTCATATGAAAAACAACCAAGATAAGGATAGTCCAAATAATGATAGAAATATTAATTTTTCAGTCTATTTCTGTTTTTACGCTTTCTGACAGTTTTCCACTGTTTCAAATATTAAATCAGTTTTACCCAATATTTACAGTTGTTAGGGTTTAGTTCGTTATTTTCTTAGTTACCAAATACCAATTTCTAATTTTTCAATGTAATCGGCTTCTTTTGGAGTCTTTTCTTCATTTATAGCAGGGTTTCTCAATCTGGGTGATATCGCCCACCAGTGGGTGATTTCAACTCCAGGGTGGGCAATAAGCAACTGTCGAGGAGCATCTTGAAATTTTACTGGGCAGTATAGGGTTTCAAGTTTTAAAGTCTGTAACTAACAATAAAAAATGAGTCAACAATAACATTTCTTATCATTAATTAACCAAGCAGCACAGAGATATCGAATATCATGTGACCTCAAATGTGTCTGCATTCACTGCATCCTACCCAACACAAAGATGGCATTGATGATATCTAAAAGTAGTATGTGTTTCAAACGTTTGTGGTTAGAACTTTCTTTCTTTTTTATTATTTTTCAAGAATTGAAATTTTTTCTTCTATCCAACCGAATATTTTTCATACTGGTGAGCAGAAAAAAAAAATTTCCATGTGAAAGTGGGTATTGATGTCAAAACAGTTGAGAACCCTTGATATGGAGTTTAAAAGTGCACACTATCAACAAACATAAAAGTGACAAAAAAAAAGACCCTGTTAAATAAGTCCAAATTGAATCTGTGTGTTTGTATATTTCAATGCTCCTGGCCATACTGTTTTCTCTACAGACTAGAAAATTTATGTCAATACTCCACTAAATCCCTCCTATAAATGTTTTTTTAAAATTTCATTTTTTGAAGAAAAGATTTATTGACCTCTTGGGTGCCTTATTTTGATGGGTTTATTAACAACATCTAGATTCTGCCAAAAGTAAGAGACGTGATTTTTTTCCCAATATTTCAACTAATCATCCCCAACATAACATGTTACCAAATGACGTTGGTCAACTGGAGATTGAGAAAAAACACTTTTTTACACATGAATCATCTGTTGTGCATGCAATTTTTATTGTTGTTTCAGTTATTGAGCTCTGCATCAATAACAGATTGGTTTAAAGACTTAAGCTGGGTTAAGGTTATTTATGAGTTCTGACATTCATAGATATGTTTGTACGTATCTGTGTGTGTGTGTGTATATGTATCTATCTAGTTCATAGAAGAAATTTGAAATTTAGTACACACACTTTCCTCAATAAGTAGTGCATCCCCCCCACAAGTTTTCAATGGGAATCAATTTACAATGTGAGCTTAAGCTAAATTGCTCCCTTTGTTTGTGTCAGCAACTTTCACGCTTATTTTAAATTTGGACTTTTCAGTCCAAAATATTGGTGAAGTAACTTATTCATTGATCACCCCCTTTTTCAATTTTTTTTAATTGATCACGCCCAACACGGCATCCTGGCTACAGATGTTGATCACATTATAGTTCCAACTAAGTGACTCACCAGATCCATTTTTAAATCATAAATTCATCCCCAATATAACATGCAGCCACTACTACAACTCAATCTATAAGATAGAAAGAAGCACATAAGAGTGGTGGTGATTGATGATTTCCCTTGGAATACTAATTTTATAAGAAGTGTATTTTTTCAATCAACTGGTCAGGAAAAAAATCTATTAAAAATCGATATCTTTATTTGTTTTTGCATCTTTCTAGTTGGGGTGGGGAGATATGAAATTCAGTTATGATCCGTTAAAATAAATATTGAGTGACAAAAGCCAGTTTAGTTGTAAATAAATTGTGATGTAATTTTAACCTGCTTTAATTTTGAAAATGTGGGTAAAATTAATACAAATGCAAAAAACAATTTGCCAAAGAGGAATTTCTGAATCAGATAATTCAAACAATATTTTCCAACATATGCATATATATTGAACCATAGACAATTGACTGTAAAAAGTCATATACATTTACTTGCAACTCAAAAACAATTATTTGGGCCTTTGTATAACTGGCAAATGTTTAGCTCAATGGTAAGAGCAACGCCATGTTGATCATTTTATATAGAGTTTCAATATAATATAATGCAATTTATGATAATTCTGCGGGTCATATATCCATTTCTTAATATCATACTGAATATCCATACCTCGAATAAATTAATTAACATAGACCGCAGGTATACCAGAGCTAGCTATCTGAAAGATTATATAAAATTATCTAAAAAAGGATAGATCTTTTATCTAAAATTATCCCAAGATTACCAGCAAAAGATTTGGGCATTATTGATCCAAAATGACCTTAGAGATCCGAAAAAGCACTTTTTTTCGAAAGAATAAAAAATGAAATTTTTGTAGATGGTGGTGAACCCATGCAAATTTTCATGATTGTAGCCCTCAAAATGCGACCACGAGTACCTGGACACACACACACATGCATAGAGAGAAGAATCTGTAGCCTACTTGACAATTTCGTTGGGTCACTTGGGGGCCACAGTGATTCAATACAGTTAAACAAAGAGAAAACAAGATATTTTTTCTAAAATTGGAAAAAGTAGATTGTATTGAGGTATTTTCACATCTGATAAATGATAACTGCAGAGCGGTGACCATATTTTCTCCAATGAATAAAATATTAAAGAAAAATCTTCTCTGACTAGACTTATATATAAAAGCCTGGATGAAGAGTTCAAAATGTGATGAAAAATCTATATCTAACAAAGCTTGCATAGAAAACATCCCTTTCACAAAAGCTGAAATAATATTTTCTAGAATTTCAAAGAAATGAGGAAATTTTTCTTCATAAACTTACACGTAGTTGAGTGCAGTAATTATAGAAGTGGACGGACAGGAAAAAATGAAAATTGTGTTTGAATAATCCCTTCAAGTTATCTATCTGAAGACAACAAAGATATAAAATGACAGGTCTGGTTAGTCACTCAATAGAAACTGTCATGTAACCTATGTTTTATGACTGCATGCCATGTTAGGCGTGATCAAATTAAATATTTCTAAAAAGGGTGATCAATAAATAAGTTACTTCTCATCACTTTTTTTGATTGAGATAACTAAAAAAGTTTGGATTTCAAAAAATCAAGTTTGAGCACTGCCTGATAGCACAAACTAAGGGACCAATTTAACATCAATTCACATTGTAAAATAGAAAAAAAACATTTAAAAAAATCACTTTTCTAGACGTGATAAGGAGTAAATGTTTGAGTTTTTGACCTTCTAGCTCCATTGGTGCTGTTGGCATGATGCATACATTGCCAGCCAGAACAACTTAAAATCTGAAGAAACCTATGGTGACTGTTTTGGTTGACAGTTACTAATAGTGATAATGTGGGTCTAAGTTTCACTCCAAGTTTATCTGTTGTTGAATTATTCATCACATGTTTCTTTCTCACACAAGTATAAACAATCCTTATTATGATTTACGAGCTGTCTGTCTGTCTGTCTGTCTGTCTGTGACATAACAAACAGATAGAAAAGAAGTGGGGGTAATGCAGACACAGGAAGACAAAATAGCTGTCCAGCTCCGTGTGTAGCTGCTGATAATATAACTACTACTACTACTACTACTGCTGCTACTACTACTACTGCTACTACTACTACTACTACTGCTGCTGCTACTACTACTACTACTACTGCTACTGCTACTACTGCTGCTGCTACTACTACTACTACTGCTGCTACTACTACTTCTACTACTGGTCTTGATGTATTAATTCAGTTTTTAACCCAAGATGAATTCAAGAATGTCAGTTAACAATACCTTGCATTAACCTTTCAAATTATTGTGTAAACATACTGACGCAGACACAGTTTTAGGGATACTGTTTGCAGTGCTATGATTTTATGCCTAACTGCCTGGCCATGCAGCTGTTAAAGAAAGCCTGCTTGAACCAGTCTGCCTTCCTGGGAATATTTGTGAATATCTCTAGTCATAAGTCTTCGTATCCTGTCATCTCTTGTTCGCAATTGAATACTTGGAAGTACTAAAAGAGTATTGCCTATATCTAGCAAAAAAATGGCTGATTTGGCAACTTTATTTTTAGCTCATAGCCTTATTCCCCCCCCATAGATTACATAAATTCTTCCCTCCTGGAGAAATTCTCCTCAGTTGAGAACCATTGAACACATTGCTTGTCCTACCATTCTTATCCAGCCTGACTGCCTGGGCCAGTCTACTTGGGCCAGTCTATCTGGGCCAGTCTACCTGAGCCAGGCTGCCTGGGCCAGTCTACCTGGGCAAGTCTGCTTGAGCCAGTCTGCCTGCCTGGAGATTCGTCATGAGTCTTGGTATCCTGTCATGTCATCCTTCATTCTTGCTCAAATATTTGGAAGAGTAAAGAAAACTGCCTGCAGAGGGCACATTTATCTGGGCACATTTTCCCACATTCTCAGATAGAATTGACCTGTGCAACAGGTATTTACTAGTTTTCTACACTATCATCCACAAAAACAAGAAAGATTTTTCTCTTACACAAAAAGAACATCAGTTATTATCAATTTTAATCAGCTGTTTTATAAAAATATTCGAGATATTTCTTATTTGATGTAATGTTTATCGTCAGAGAAAGCTATACAAGGCTGTAATCCTTATAAATCATAGATTTAAAAACAATTGTCAGGGGAGGTAATTCTATAGCATATTACCTTTCCTTGTTCTTCAGGATCAAAGTGTAGTATCTGTTCCCTGGCATAGACCGAGGAGTCGGTACTGACACTTGCCTGTTGAATGGGCCGGAGAGGGTGGGTGTCAAAGACCGAGTGCGCTGGTGCAAGCATTAGCCAATGAGGTTTAGCTGAGGCTGGAGCCATTTTTGGAAGGGTGTCTCCTTTTTTCCCACGTTAAGCCCGACCTTGTGTCAAATTCCGCTGTGGTGGGACAGTAGATAAATAGACCCCTCCACAAAATCTAATTTAAATTCACTGACAATTGGAGAGATCGTGTGGAATTCTTTATACATTTAAAAACAATAACATAAGATACATTTTTTTCAACTCACCTAATAAAAATTCAGCCCACTATAACCGTTTTCGAAACTAAATTAATTTGATAATGAATCTTTAAAAAAATCTACCAATTCCATTTTCTATACAGCATAATAAGAAAATGTCAATGAAAATTTCTCACTATTTATTTAAGCTGAACATCCATTTTTTACTATTTATTATGGTTTATTTGAAATCAAAGATGGGAAAAAAGCAAATTCGAGCAATTTTGTCGTATAAGTTCAAAATAGGATGTAAAGCAGTGGAAACTGCTTGCAATATCAACCAAGTATTTGGCCAGGGGACCATTAACAAACATGCTGACCATTGGTTCAAAAAATTCAAAATGGAGACAAGAGCCTTAAAAATGTGGACATTCTTTTATGATTGACAACATACAGTCAAAGGTGTACACATGCAGAGCGACTCGAGAGGTTGCAGAGGAACTACATGTTGATCATTCAACAGTTGTTCAACATTTGAACCAAATTGGAAGAGCAAAAAAACTAGTATGAATGATGTGGAATGAAGAGCAAAAAAAAAAATGCAGAAATTAAACAAACTAGGCTATGAAACTGAACCTCACTCGGCTTACTCACCAGACCTTTCTATGATCAACAACCACTTTTCAAGCATTTTGACCAATTTCTGCAAAGATAGGTCTTCAACAACCAGACAGAGTAGCTTAGAATGCTTTTGAAGAGTTCATTGGTTCCATAAGACAGAATTCTATGCTTCTGGAATAAATGGACTTGTTTTTATAGTCAATCACTTCTGCCTTAGCTCATGGCCCACCCTTCCATAAAAAGTCATTGAAATTCTTGGTCAAATTCTTTGAAAACTTTTGGAGATATTGTGTAGACCAACAGATGGACATCTCCTCCAAATTTGTCGACAGAGGTGAATTTAATTTATACTTTTTGCTATTGTATTGTCTATAGACTTATTATTGTTGAACAAGTACTGTATATAATATACTTCAAACATAAAAGCCATATAACGACCTGCCAAGGTTTAGAATTTCTCTGTATTTCCTAAAACGGTGCCCCCAACAATGCATAGAACGAGTTGGAAAAACTTTTCTAGAAGCTCTAAAACAGCTATTTCAGCATATTGAAAACCCATCTTAACACGATTTAAACCATACTTGGTGTGTCTACGAATAGGAGGGAAATGTTCCTTACGGGCATATTTTTTTCAATGAAAGAGATTTATACAAAATGCCACTTGGTGGGTCAGCAATACTAGATAATGCTTTGCTGAGACAGACAATACATTTATACATAAAAATAAAACCAGGAATGAAAGGATGTAAGTCACGAGAAAAAGTGGAATCAATTTCAACCCTCAAGGTCCATTAGTGCAGCCTTTACATAGGATAAATGGCCATATTGTTTCTAAGGATTGAACTGGAACATTTTGAGATAAAAGAATTTTGGATTGGTATCAGTGTCATTTAATAAGCAGAAAAGAAATGATAAACAAGTCTGATTATTCACTCAATAGAAACCGTCACATGACCAATATCATTTGTTAATTGGCTACATTGGAGCTGAGCAATTAAAAATCAGAAAGAGGGATGATCAATGAATAAATTACTTCTTTTGCCTCTAGTTGGGCAGTGATCAATAAAAAGATCTGAATTTTCAAAAACAAACATGAATGCTGCTTGACTCAAATAAAGGGATGAATTTAGTATAAACTCACATTGCAAATTGAACCTCCCACTAAAAACCTATTATTGGTATGAACATTCAAAAAACAAGAAAAACAAGCGTTTTTTTCTACACATAATGAAGAGTAAATGTTGAAAATTTCAGCCCTCTAGCTTCATTGGTTTGGCCTTACAGAAAACATATGACCAGCTAACCAGCCAGCCAGACCAACTTGTACAAATGAGGTAACTGGGAGTGACTGTTTCGCTGTCAGGGTCAGCTATTTGAAACAATGAAAGTAACAATAAGTCCTTAGTGATATATATATATAGATAAAAAGGTATTGTTGGAGCCATGCAAATATGTAGAAGTTGCTGTGCACAAATTATGTACATAGATTTTGAACTAACATTCATTGTGTCAGGTGGGATGGACTCCAAAATGGCGGAGATAAATTCCAGTTTTTATCTGAAAGGTTTTATCTGGTCGGTGATGAAAAATCATCAAAAATCTTGGGAAACAAAGTACCGAAATAGTAGAAATTCAAGTTCCCACAGAAAGAAAACTGTGGGCCTATTTTGATATCATTTATTTCTTGGAAAGAAAAATGTATGTTTACCTCTGGAATGGTTGGTTTAGCCATTGTTCTGGTCAGGAATGTCACCAGGATTTCTCTAATGAGGGGGCCTGTTCAACTGGAATTTATGTCTGTCATCTAGGGGAGGGATACATGGACATGCTCTCCAGAGTAGTTTTGAATTTCACTGTGCTAAAATTGCTACCAAAGACCTACTTACTTCTATGGTAATTTTATCAAACACGACAGTGAAAAGAATTATGTGTGATAACGTTTTAGGTATTGCAATCATTACAATATGCGGTGAAAAATGACCAACAACATTATCATATATGATATTGCACTATTTTAAAATGTATCAAACTCTATACTGGTTAATACAAGAGAATCAGCATCCTAACTTTGTGCTTCTTCACTTTTTTTTCAACACAAACAGCTCCTTAACAAAACAAAAATACAACTGCAATATAAACTTTGGTCATCAGATTTGAAAGTCTGGGTTATTAAATTTATCAAATGTGGAGAACCTGTTCTCTTGATGAGCAACAAAATCATTTCCAACTTTTGAAAATTCAAGATCGTCTGTCAATTCTTAATAGCTGCTCAATATGGACAAGATTTGAACCTCTTCTGTGACATACTCGATTGTAAACATGTCTCAATCTTACATGCCAGTGAAGAATATGGCTCTAGTGATACAATCGTAGCAGGATTGATGAGTCATCATCATCAGTCTTTTAACGTCCGTTCTGGACATAGACCTTCCCTAGGATTCACCACACCTCTCTATTGTGAGCGATGCAAAGCCAATACTTTCTGAAATCGTCCCGATTGTCTCTCCGTCTTGTATTCTGCCGGCCTTGGTTGCGCATGGGATCTCTGGGGATCCATGTTGTGAATTGTGATGTCCATCGGTTGTCTGCCATTCTTGCCACATGACCAGCCCATCACCAAGTAGCAGTTTACGTAACAGAGTGGTATTTGGCATGAATAACTTCTCTGCTTTCCGCAGGTCTATAAATTGCTCATAGATGTCATTGAAATAAATTCTCTTGACGCCTAGACATATTATCTAAAAAATCTCAATTTCTTTATCAATATCCCTTCCATAGATCTCTTGTAGGTGATTAAGCTCATCACTGTATTGTTTGTTATGAATAGCATTGGGAAGATTTTCCTAGGTTTTGAAACTTGGTTGGTCAAATCTTACCTTAATCAAACAATACGCTTATGGCTTTGAAGTAAATTCTTTTGTAGTGATCTTCAACACTGACAGGCTGGCAAACAGAAGCACCATCATGGCCAATTATGAGTCACATCATCGCATGATATGGTCTGTTGTGCTTTTTTGGCATAAAGGGCTCTTCCACCAATGGGTATTGTTTTGATTTCAAAGAACAATTTGACGTAAGCTTACATGCCTTCAAATGTTTGAACAGATAGGTTAGCAAGCTATGGTCCAATAATAGTTGTCATTTTCTCACTTTGTGATGTCTTTCACTGACAAACTTAAGGAATATCCATGGCAATTGTTAACCAAGGCTCTTGGCAGGCTAGTAGAAATTTGGGAAGCAGCACCTGATTACTCCCAACATGTTGCTTGTACCATCATACATTTGTCCCCAGTGGTTGAACAAAGATAACTGCATTCAAATCAGCATATTTTTTATTGTAGAAACAACTGTGTCATTTTTTTATATCTGTTGGTTCGTAAAAACCAAGAAAGTACTTTTGGACACGAAGATACTTGGTAACTGAGCGAATACATAGGTAAAGTTGATCCTTATTTGCAAAGTCAGAGTATTTATCATACATAAGTGGAAAGAAATTGTTTCTTCTTATCTCCAACAGCTGTCTTTTTAAAAAAAACTTGGTTTGTCTTGGTAGTGAACAATTTGTTGTGATAATCCAAATGAGAATCATTCTTTGCATGTTTTTTTATTAACTGGGTCAAGTTGCCATCTTTCAGAGATGTATCTCCTTGAAATTCTAACCCCGAACGATCAAGAAACTGCACGCATTCCATAACTTTAATGAACTATTTCCTTTCCTCTAGTCTCTCTTTCTGAACCTTAATTTCCAAGATAACTCCTGAATGGGAGCAACTTACTTGAATGTTTAAACTGAATATTTCAAAGAAAAAAAAAACTATTTCTGATAGTTCAAAGGACTTCTCAAAAACAGAAAGAAAGAAAGAACGCACAATAGTCAGAAATAAAAATATTTCTATTCATTCACAAGCTATCCATTTCTTTTCATCGTTAAGGAACTGAAATATTTCCGTACATTTGAAGAGGTCAACATCAAAAAGAAGGCATGATGTTGTTTTTACTGAAGTCCGTCCATTGTTGATATACAAACAGTGCAAGATTACGACTTGATATCACCCCAGTTAAACAATCAGATTTTTGGAATCATGCAGATTTCTTGACGAATTAGAAATAAATAACTATGATGTTTTGTAATAAAACAATTCTTTCATTTTTTTTCTCTTTTTTACAGATAGGACCATAGATATGGATAAAGAGTCATATATAAAGCTCTCACTTAAAAAAGGATGTCATTTTTGCTAAAACATATTCAAGCAAATTCACACTGTCAAAGTATTTAAAAAATCGATTTAAAAATTCAATCCCAAATTTCCATGCATTTTAATGTAGTAATAAACCCTGTGTGGTATCAAAATATAGCACAAGAGTGCTCTATCCAATGGCATTTGTATCGTTTCTGTAATAGGAATTGGGAGATTCTCCTCAGCCGTTGGAATCAGAGAGTATTTCCGGCTTTGCATTTTTGTTTATCATGGAAAAAAAGACACGCAGTCACCAAGTACATGAGTTTGAATAATTTTATTGCAAAAGGCCTTCACCATAATGACAACAATGATTTGGTTTTATTCTAACCTTGAAAAAAATATACATTTATTGAAATATTTGAAAAAATTCTTGGGAATGAAGAAAGAATTGAAGTAAAACTGGAAACTGTCAGCTAACGAATGGGATAGTAATTTTAATTCGAATATAACTAAAGATATTCCTCTAGTTACCATGTGTACCTTGACTGAGGAGAAAAAATACACGACTACACCAAACAAATAAAATATAAAGATTGTGATATACAATCCCGACATTGATATATCTGTTGGCAATTTCATGATTTTAAAAAATGCATTTACCAATTATGGGAGAGGTTTGTATTCAACAACTTTTCAGTTGGCACAGGGTGGAGTTTTAACTTCCTCATCTTATATCCTTTATCTTACTTCAAGCAATTTTTTCAAAAACATTCGTGAATATACTAGTTGATAAACTTCACAAGCTTTATATATGAAAGGATCCATGACAAAACACATTATACCTGAATTTCTTGAAATGAGAAAAAACGGAAAATATTTATCCTGTATAATGCATGCTTCAACGAAATGCAATCTTCTCTTGATCTGTAGGAAGGCTTAAAAAGTTCTCTCCACAAAAAGCAAGGCAAATAGATTGCTCTCTTTTCAAATTTGGTGTATGATGCGTTTTGCCATCTAATTGATATCAGATAAAAAGATGTCATCACAATAAACCCTTTTTCAATTTTTAATTTCTAGGTTGCTATGTGCATTCATTCTATCCTTTTGTATTTGACCTATTGATCTTGAATATATTTAACTGCCTAATAAAACAGATTTGAATGAGATGGTGTCATGATTCAAACAACTGCATATAATTCAAGTGGAAGGTCAGCAGGAAATCTCTGCAGACGAGCCCCATCCTTATCAACTTATGCCAAAACATTTGCTGCTTTTCTGTGGTTTCCTTCAACCATTCTCCCTTATTGACCAAGATTTGTGTTGCTGTTCTATTTTTCTCAACACGTTTATAATCAGCAGGAATTATTTACTTGAACAACAAGGCCTCCTTATTCAGATTTTTCCTTGTTGCCATTTTTAGCTAATGTCTTTAAAGAATGAATTTCTTCTTTTTTAAACCTGAATAGTAAAATTAAATGAATAAAAAAAAAGTACAATGTAAAGCAGCAAACTATTTGGTTGGTGCAAAAACAATTGCATTTTCACTATCAACTTTAAAACAGTATATTTTAGCTTAGAATAGAAGTTATTAATTGAAATAAGAACCTTCAGAATCTACACATTTTTGCCAACTAGAAGCATATCCGTTTATTCCGGAAACATAGAATTCTGGGGTTGTAGAACCAATGAATTATTTGAAAGCAGTCTGAGCTTGGTTGTTGAAGACCTTCCTTTGCAGGATGTGGTTAAAATACTTGTTAGTTGGTAAATGTTTGGAAAAAAGTCTCATGAGTAAGTTAAGTGAGGAAGAGTTTTATCATTTGGCGTGACATGCAAGTTTTTTTTTTGCTTTTCATTCTGGGTCATTTGCACAGACTTTTTTTCATTTTCCAATTTGATGCAAATGTTGAAGAACTGTTAAATGGTCAATGTCTAGTTCCTCTGCAACCTCTTGAGTTGCTTTGTGTGTGTCTGCCTTGATAATGGCCCTCAATTGGATGTTGTCAATCACAGAAAGATGTCCACATCTTTAAGTCTCTCATCTCCATTTAAAATTTTTTGAAGCAATTTTGATCGGTATGTCTATCGATGGTACCTAGGCCAAATACTCAGTTGATGTTGCAATTACTTTCCATAGATTTTATGTATCATTTTTAAGTCATACAACAAAATTGCTTGAATTCGCCTTTTTCCATCTTTGATTTGACAGTCTTAACTAAACCAGAATAAATAGTGAATAGAAAATGTTCAGCTTGAATAAACAGAGCAAAATTCAGTCTTTGAAATGGTACATATATAAAGATAGTTGAATAATAGTTTGTTCATAAATGAGCATCAAAGTCTAAAATAACAAAAACTACCATCATTTTTGCCCAGACCTGATATCAAACCATTAGAGCTACAAATGGCCGCCATTATCAAATCTGATGTTTTTGAATGAAAACAATCAATAAAAAAACAACCAATGAAAACTCGCCATCACCTCATTTGCATAATGCTTGTTTGTTGGTAGTTATTCGGAGAGAGGTTTAGTGGATAAGTTGGAACCAATGTTGATCCATATGCCCGTTGACGATCCCCTGGCCAAATACTTGTTGATATTGATATTCCACTGTCCCATTTCGATCTCTTACAACAAAATTGCTCATCATTGAACAATCATAGTATCAAGATTGGAAGTCTTGTAAAAAATTCCATTGCAGAATAAATATGGTCAGAATAAATTCTATTCATGACATCACTGGCGTTTTCCACAGGTAAATATCTAAAATAGTGTAAAAAGACATCTATGAAAATATCTGGATTCTGGAGGATCCAGATGTTGATAAACCTGCTTGAATAAGGCTCCAAAAAGATTAAAAAAAGACTTTGAAAATATTTTCAGAAGGGGTTTAGTGGAGTACTGATACCAATTTTCAAGTCTGTTGACAAAATGGTATGACCAGGAGCATTGGAACCCACATAAAAACAAACGCATGTGCCTATAATAGGATAGAACCCTTTGTATCTTTGATGACTGCAGTGGCTCAATTTGTAGTTTACTAATGGTAAACTATTATTAGACAGTATGCCATTAGTTATTTTGTTAGCATAGAATAGAATTAACCTCTCAGAAGAACATGTAAGTTATTGACTGACCTAGATGATCTTGTACCTACTTTTATAAACCTGACTGACTACTGGCCTAGTTATTGAAAGAAACAACCCAAAATTGGCTTGGGGTCGGGAATTGAGAAACAAAAAACTGAAAATTTTGTTCTCATTCTTGGAAATCTCTTATCTCATTTCTCATTTTTTTCCCACAAAATTTTGACAATCAACTGACTTTCTTCGTCTTTGTTTCATACCAAACTTTGACTGAGTACTGACTTGTTTTTTTTTAAAACTAGGTACCAGCTACGCATGTATCTTAACAGCCAATAAACATTTTTTACTAACTAACTTTCATGGATGAGCCATTAAAACTAGTGTTATTTTGTCTTCAAATTTAAAAATGAGAAAAAAATTTTGATTTTATGAATGGAGAATACATTATATTTTTTAGCTCTAGATCTCAGATTATGAATATTGTTGAAGATCGTCATTGGCTGTTGATATTCTTACAGGTAATAAAGTCAACTTCTTTGGAAAAAACCCCCCAAAAAACAAGGGTATTTTTGCACAATTATGAAATGTAAACATGCAAATATTATCAAGTCAGAAATTTTGGAATTCAACAATTCAGTCCAAATATTCTGAAACTTCAACTCTCAAGTTATTAAATTAATTCTGGAATATGTCAACTCATGAATGAAACCATGATCTTGTGGAGTTGGATGTTGACAAATTCTATCATTTTTGCTTTTTCATGTAAAAAAAGATGAAGAGGTCAGGTTGGTCATTCAATAGATACTGTCATCTTCTGGCAGCATGCCATGTTGGGGTGTGATCAATTGAAAAATAGTAAAAAAAGGGTGATCAATGAATAAGATACTTACCTCGCCATTCGTTGGTCAGTGATAACCAAAAAGTCTGAATTTCAAAAAAAACAGGGGGCACAAACTGGGGACCAATTAACATTGCAAATTGATCCCCCCTCCACACACACACATACACACACTCTAGAAACTTTTGGGGGGAACTAATTTAAAAAAAATTATTTTTCTTGATATAACATGGAGAGGATGTTTGAATTTTCTTTCCTATAGCTCCGTCGGTGCGGCCTGTACATGTGATATATATATAAATACATAGCCAGCTTGCCAGCCAGCCAGCCAGCCAGCCAGACCAACTTGAAAACTGGAGAAACTAATGCTGACAGTTTTAGTTGACGGTTTCTAATGAGAGGGCTTTGCAATAGATTGTTCCATAATGATAGGTACCTGGCTCATGGATAAAATTGTCAGGTAAAAAGCAAATGGACTCCTAAATGAATTGGGGTCATATGTTATTTGAAACTGTCAACTAATACTGTCACTAAAACAGTCAACATAGGTCTCCCCCAGTTTTCAAGCTGGTCTGGCTGGTTAATCATGTATGTGTGTACGTATGTTTGTTATCGAGTTGACAATAACAAAAATAGTTGTATTTGAATCAAGTTTATTATGCTAATATGTTTCGCCTTTTAGCTCGGTCAAAATAGTAATTTTAATATGAAACAAGATTGAAAAGTTTGTTCTTCAAAGTAAATGTCATGTAATATTATACTGCGTGAGTACAAACACCAAGTATTTTAAAGTATGAAGAAATGATAAACTTGATTTGAATATGACTATTTTCCATATTGTTAGTTTAATAATATTGTCGGATATCATATCCACATAGTCATCATGTATGTATGTATGTATCATGCTTACAGTCCGTACCAATTTGAAAATGTAAAACTTCACTCCTTATCATGTCTTGAAAAAACATTTTTTTACCCCAATTTGCAATGTAAGTTTTTGCTAAATTGAACCTGTAGTTTATATTCACCTGTTTTTTGAAAATCAGGACATTTTTAATGATCACCTTCCAAAAAAAGGCAAGAAGACTAACTAATTTATTGATCACCTCTTTTTCCTATCTTTTAATTCATCATCATCATCAGTCTTTTAACGTCCGTCATTGGACATGGACCTTCCCCAGGATTTGCCACAATTCTCTATCATGGGTATCGCGGAGCCAGTATTTCCTGAACCTTTCCAGTTCATCTCTCCGTCTTGTATTCTGCCGGCCTGGGTTGCGCATGGGATCTCTGGGGATCCATGTTGTGAGATGTGATGTCCATCGGTTGTCTATCATTCTTGCACCATGGCCTGCCCATTGCCATTTAAGTTTTTTAATAGTTTCTATGATGTCTCGGACTCCCGTTTTCTTCCTTATATACTGTGCTGTCTTGTGATCTCTCCATGTAAGGTTTAGCATGATTCTCTCATGCGCACGTTACATACTTCTCAGCTTGCAGGTCTGTCTCTTGGTTAGGTTCCATGTTTCATCTCCATAAGTGACTATTGGGAGAATGCATTGGTTATATGCTCTTCTTTTTTAGGATTATTTGGATCATCTGGTTCTTGAAAGTTGAGCTTGCTCTGCCAAAGGCTTGCCATCCCAAAGTGATTCTTCGTTTGATTTCCTTCTCTTTTGAGGATCTCATAGGGATTCGTTGTCCTAGATAGATGTAGTGGTCTACCTTCCCCAGTTTTGCATCTTCAATCTTGACAGTTATGTTCTTATTCTCAATGTGATTGTTGCACATGATTTTCGTTTTACTGACGTTCATGTGTAGGCCGACTTTTTTGCTTTCTTTGTTTAGATCGTCTAGCATTAGTTGGAAGTCGTATAGGTTCTCTGCGAAAAGAACGTTGTCGTCTGCAAATCTAAGGTTGCTCAATTATGTGCCGTCTATTTTGATTCCTCTATTTTCCCAGTCCATGTTTTGGAAGATCATTTCAAGGCAAGCTGTAAATAGTTTGGGTGAGTTGGTATTACTTTGTCTTACTCCTTTTTGGAGCTGAAACGGTTCAGAGTCTTTATGTAGCCTAATGAATGAGTTGCTGTGGTTGTATATGTGTTGCAGTACTTTAACGTATACAGGGTCTACACCTTGTAGGGTGATGGCCTTCATGACCATGGGAATTTCTACAGAGTGGGATGCCTTCTTGAAGTCTATAAATGCTACAGGGAGTGGCATTTTGTATTCTGCTGCCTTCTCTTTTAGCTGATTTATTGAATGAAGATGGTCCATGGTCGAGTAATTTCTTCTAAATCCAGCCTATTCTCATGGTTGATTATCATCTAGTGTTTTAGTAATCCAGTTGGTGATGATTTTTGTGAAAAGTTTATATATGCAGTTGAGCAGGCTTATAGGCCTGTAGTTGTTGAGGTCTTTGGGGTTACTTTTTTTATGTAGAAGCATTATAATAGCAGTGTTCCAGTTTTTCAGAACTTTACTCTGTTTCAGACACAATTTGCATAGAATAGCAAGCTTTCTGTTGACTTTTTTACCAGCTTTTTTGAGTAGATCAATGGTGATGTAATCTGGTCCAGGGGCTTTTCTTTTTTTTGTTTGTTTGATGGCTTGCTTCAACAATGACCAGAATACATAAGATGCCGACAATCAGTTTGAAGACTTCCCCAAAGTTACACCATGGGAATCTTTTAATTGATCACTCACAACTCGACATGCAGTCACATGATGGATTCTACTGAGTGACAAACCAGACCTGCTAATGTGTAAGATTTATAAATGAAAGTGCAAGCTTCTTGAAATACACATGTATAAACAGCAAGCAGATATTCGTTTTTGTTACCTCTTTACAGTGAAATAAAAACTGTGTACCAAGCCTACGTTTTTGCTGTTAACGTTTCCAATATCTAATTTGTAGTCAGGTTTACTGGGATCCTATTTCTTACTGGTATACTATATCAGTTAACGAGAAAGAGGGAGTGAAATTATGCGAATCCCCCAAAGTTAATCCAATTGACAAGTGCCAATGAAAACAAACAACCTTATCTGTTCCTGCCTGTCTGACTCACTCTTTCTGCTCCTCCTTTTCTCTCTCACTGAGTCTCCCTCTTTTCTCTCTGAGAATGAGTAGTGTTCATGTCTGGGTCTTGAAACAAGACTGAAAACTGAAATCTTTTCCGACCTTTGCATTTATGACACAGAGAGCAATGGTTTGAAGTGAATAAAAGTAACTACATATTTTCAAAAGTTAAATGAGACTTCTCCTTCATTTTGTACTCCTTCACTTTGCAACTTACGTATCTGTACCTATGAGCACACATTTGTGAACACAAGTGCAATGGTACAATTTCTCCACAAATTAAGATAGACAAGATAAGGCACTACTCAGGCAATAAACATGTCTCATTAATTTAATGAGTACGTTATAATTGAGCTGGTATTAATGAAAGAATAGAGATTATATCTTGTTTTTTTCCTCACATATCAATGATGTGAGGTGCTTCTTTCTTTACAGGCTCAGACATATTCATATTTGTAAGAGAGGCTGTAACAGACACCCCATTTATCTGAACGCCCACAGAGTGTGACACAATGTCAGTTTATTGTTGGGATACCACACTGGTGAACGTGTTGGTAGAACATTCTCTTTTGTCTTCGCAACAATTATTTCAAAGATATGAGTGCTGGTCTTGGGATCTCAGGAACTACGCAGAGCAGTACCAATCATCATGGGATAAAACCCCAATCAGCAATGGCACCACCCCTGAATCTGTCTGGTCTGTAATAATATATTGGTTCAAAAGTGTATAGAAATATCTGTACCTCTCACAAATGAATCACCGTCGTCTGCGTGTGCACCAGAACTATCTATAAAAATCAGCAAAAATTATCTTTAAAAAAAGGTCTAAAATTATCTAAATAATCGTCTAAAATTTATATAAAATATAGATATTTAATCTAAAATTATCTGAAAAATGGATCTGTTTATCTAAAGGTCCAAAATGACCATAAAGACCCCGAAAAGCACTTTTTTGAAAAACACTGAAAAACGTTTTTGAATGGAGTCCAGTCGTATATTCATGCAAAATTTCAAGGTTATACTCCCCAAAATATGGACACACCAACAGGCATACAGAATCAGTGATCCACTATACTGGTTGGTCGGCCATTTGTGGGGCAACGGTGATACGATTAAATTGTTAAAACGAAATGAATTCATTCTACCATTTCAACCTTTTTTTCTAATCTATGAGTAGTAGTGATGGATGTGTAAGACCACGTACATAAAGTTTAATTTATGAAGAAACTATACAATAGTAGGGAAGTGAAGTCAGATTTTGTGTAACAATCAACTCCTAGAATTTCCCTCCAAAATGAAGCCGTCAACATATAGTAGCAATGAGTCGAATGAAAAAAAAATGCAAACGGTAACAATTTCTTAGCCAATCAAACGTAAAAATCACAAAATCCAAACCGGTTTATTTGGAGCCTACCGGGAGACTTGAAAAGGAAGTTGACTTCAACCATGATACGGAAGACCACGAAGAGACTCCTAGAGATGACACAGGAGACAGCAGTCACCTCAACATGTTCTACGAAACTCCCTTACGACTGTCACACGCTATTGGCAACTTACTCATATATACTCGGTATTCAATTATGAACTATGTTATGAACTATGTTTTTGCCGCACATACACACTCACACACAACTTCACAAACAAATAACTTTCGCAAATTATCGGGAGAATACACTACTCCATACAAAAATCAATGAACCTTACGAACTCTATCCTTTCAACAAAGCTTTTTTTTTCCTAACAAGAGAGTTTTCATTCTTTTACCCAAGAAGAAAAATTCACAAACTTTGAATCTTCAACCAATGAACATTTTTTCGAACTCTTTTGGTGGAACAATCACTTTTACTTTGACAAAATAAAACTATCCTTAAACTCGCTCGTTCTATGACTAAATTTCTTACATGTAACAGACGTATTTGTCTTTTCAGTCATTTAATTGAGCCTTGAACAAAGTCAATCTAAATTATT